>WEDG01005419.1:0-96585 GCA_017591395.1 Schistocephalus solidus
ACTGACTGATCACCATTTAAATTACGCTGGTTCATCTGAGTGGCCTGATAACACCCACTCTGTGGATCCGAGCCAGGTGTGGTGGGTACACCCAGGGCGGCTCCGGCCACGCCAGCCACCTGCGCCCTCTCCTATCTCCAGTCTTCTTGACTCTGTCGTGACACCGGGCTCAGGTTGGGGAGGAGGAGAGAGTGCGGTGCTGCAGCGCAAGGCTTCTATCACATAAAAATAATTAACGCGCAAGTCACCGTCCCTGTATCACCTGGTGTGGAGCATACGGTGGACCTCGTCGAAATCGACGGTCGAACTGTGAGGTATTCTTCAGGAAGTTATATTTGCAAACGTAAATTTTTTGGTTGGAATTCTGATTGTTACGGGTGGTTTTTCCGGGTGAACAATGCACCTACTCTTTTAGATCGGCCGTTTCTTGTTTCAAGTTATTTATCTCTTTCTCCAACAATAGGAATTTCTGTAGGAGACTTAAACACCCCATGCACTTTTCGTCCTCGTAGGTGACATACATTAGTGTTATCAGGCTTTTTGCCCGCTTGGCAGGAGGAGAAGTAGTTACAAAATATCTGTCTTTACCATACTTTTCTGTTTGTTTACAATTTTGTTTGCCAATTTCCCGTGGGAATCTGGCGTAGTGGTAAGGTGCGCTGCAACATGTTTCTGCGACGAGGGTTCGTCTCCAGCCCGTGGCGCAAAGGTTTTTCCCCGCGTAGGTAAATCCTGAGCGTCTGTGTTTTCCGTACCTCTTAGGATTGTATGAAAATGCATTTAATTTATAAATCTTCTTAAATAAATGGGTAAGGGTGCAATAGTATTCAGCAGTCAGACGTCTAAGAATCACGCAACGACTCAGCTTTTGTTGTGACTCTTTCTTCCTCGATTGAAAGCACATTAAAGCAGCACATGGCTGGCTTGAATTTTGGAAGCAGGTGAACGTTAAAGCTGGTATTTCTCATAGGGATAACGTCCTGGACGTGGAATAATCCTCAGTGAAGTAATATTTGGATAGCCACAGAATCATTAAGTCCAAGTAAATATCTCCCAAATTTAGAGACTGGACAATCCACCCAAGATTTATTTCAAACCAACGTGTCTTCTACACTAAGGTAGAGACTAAAACTTCGTACACTCAAAGAAGCTGAAATTCGAAAGCAATTTCAAACGACGTGCCAAAAGATTGAAAAACGTTCAGCGAATTAATAAAAGAAGTCTATTTTATCTTCGTGGATCGAGTAAATCTTTCACGGATAGATGTCACTTAGCAAACATTAAATTTTTGTGTGTTAAAAGACTTGAAGCCGGTCTCTGTTTCCTTTTTCGCGTTAACTCTAGCCCAAATCACCTACGAATTAACGATCTCACTCCGGTAGATCAATCATACGCCACTCGTAATTCTTCCGTGATCATTTCGCCACCCCTAAGCTTGACAACTAACCATTCTCGTTTTTGCCTCTAACTATGCTTTCATCTGGAATAATCTTCAGTTCAAAAGTAGGCTGTCGTTTAAATTAGCGAATTTCAAAAGCAAATTACGCAAACATTTATCTTCGGAAGATATAAAGTCCCTATTGTCAGTTTCCTTCCCACACTCGCAACTGTTGGATTTTGAAAAGGGCCGTACTGGTATTTGAGGTGGTTCCCTTGATATTAAAATGGTTCCTACACATTTATTTTTCATTATCTTCTGCAGAATTTGATTTAAAAACCAGGAGATGCGTGGAACTTACAAAATAACTTGGATCGCTTGCAAACCTCGTGTGATGAGTGGCGGTTGAACATTAATTTCCCCAAATTCAAAATCATCCGACTGTGGTCTAGTCCATTTAAGACACTATATTGAAAGAATTAGGCTTTCGTACTTGAGCTCCCTATCACATTAAAAATTGTCAATAGAATAAACGTTTACAGCAATAAATATGACACATTTCAGTCTTTGTTCATCGATATGTGTAGGCCAGGCGCAAAAGGCCGCTACTGACACAATCTTCATTATATGCGCAATAGATTTTTCAGAAAATGTGTATCTTGTTTGCATTTAAATGTATAATCAGTTTAAGAAAGGTCCACCTCGTCAGAGATTCCGTTCCATGCTCCAAAGACCCTCTGTTAATCGGCATTATGACGGACGTCCGTGTGGACCATCGTCCTCTGCCGTTTAAAGGGATGACCACGCAGATGTTCCGTCTCAGCCAATTTGAAAAAGTCAGCAAATTCTAGGGCACACTCGCGGCTTCTGACACGCCAGTAGGTTTAGATATGGTTACTGCGTAGTTGCCTGTAATTGAGAGGAAACAAATCAACTTCAGCTAGTCTGGCTTCGTAAGGCAGATGACTAAGATTCTTGAACATCTTCGTAGCACTCGCCTGCACTCTTTTCAGCCGTAGATAATCCGTTTTAAACTATGGTTGGTTTTTCGGAAGAGTTCTTTATCAATCTGCACAAATCCACGTCTGAGAGCATCTACGTTTTGTGTCGTACGTTTAGCTGCCTTTAAACACTCTGTGGGTGGTTTGAGTGAGGAGTTTATTAGAAACACTGACGTCCTTCCGCTCCTCGACGATAAAAAAGGGCTGACCATCGAGAAGGTATTGGTAGGAACAATCCTCCTCACTGGTTCTTCTGATACAAAGTTGTAGGACCACACAATTCCCAACGTGTAACTTTAAGAGCCAACGAGCAGACCAGCTGATAAGACGATTGAGGCTCTCTTGAAATAAAATGCGATAACCTCGACTTCGCTTACACAAACCATGAATTAATAAATAATTTCGTATGCACTCAAGATTGGCATAACATATTTTTAATCAACGATCCAACCTTTTTCCATGAGCTATTGCAGAGCATTACAGAAACAATCCAGCCTATTATCCTAGTTATAATTTTTAATGAAAAGACAGCTTCTTCTGCTGTTCCACATTTTCTCCAAAACAGACTTAAAAAATTATGAAAGCAACTTTACGATCCACCTTAATTCTCTTTGTCAGTTCACTTCAGGATAGCAAAAATACTTCAATTAGCCTTAAAAATTAGGCTTGCGTGAGATAGGCATAGGGTGCCTCGGGCACTAAATGATGCTAATTCATCCAAATCTGTTGCTCAAGTCTTCCATGCTTGGTTATCGGCTAAGCGTCTGAATGCCACTCCGCCTTTACTGGACTGTAACAAACATGTCGTTACAGAGGATTTGGGCAAAGCAGAATTGCTTAATTCATTGTTTGCCAACCACTTTTACCATCGAATCTAGCCTCAGTCCCTCGCTCCCGCTGCTTTCAAATTCAAATTCAAACTAAACAACCATTAATTATTCGCCTTCAAGTATTCAAAAAGAAAATAACAGCCTACAAAAACTCACACTCGGTTGGAAATAAGAACATTCAAAACTCAATTATTAAACAGTTAAGAGATTTTACAAATTGACTGAGCAAATTATTCGCAGTATTTATTAAAAACGGTTTCCTCCTCAATTATTGGAAAACATCATTTATAATTACAGTTTTCAAATCTGGTTAGCGCTCTGAATTTCATAACTATCGTGATGTTCATAAAACGCCCTCTCTTTGCTAAACGCTTCGAAAAACTAATTGCAAAACAAATTACAGATTTTTGCAAAAGTAATCAAATTCTCAATTCTTTACAGCATTGCTTTTTACCGGAATGCTCTCAAAGACATTTCACAAAAATCCTATTTCCGACTCTTTCAACTACTTCCTACTCAACAAGATGCCAGCTAATGAAGCTAAAATTTCTTTGGGTCAGGAGACTTGAAGCAGGCTTTTGTCTCCTTTTCCGACTAAATAATAGTTCAACTCTCCCCAAGCTATCTGTCATTACCCCTGTTATTTTTCCTTATAACCTTAGAAATTCTGCACTAATTATACCTCCCCCTGCATCCTCCACGTGTACACGCTCTCTCTTCTTTGCTTCTAGGTAAAGTTTTCTTTGGAATAACTTTCCAATTGAAATTAGGTCGTTAACTAGTCTATCTGCATTCAAGCGAAGACGGCACATTTATCTTAACACTGATTCTATTAACCTTTTATTTTTCTCATCTTTTCTCAGTAGCTTTTCCCATGTCTCGGAGAAAGGACCATCGGGAATTTAAGTGGCCCTCTTGAAACTATATTTTCGCTACCTCGAGTCGCCCATGAACTATGATGTCTCCTTATATCACCAGTCGTCCAAACGACGATGTCATTCAGACGTGCACATTCGTTGGTCCACAGTCTAAAATTCTACCGTTTCTTTGGATACTTACCATCATCAGAATTCAATTCTGGATCCTAAGATGCTGAGGACTTAAGTTCATTGAAACATTTCGTAAGATTTGGTTTCATACGCTTAAGAGATCTAGAACGAATCACCTCGACGTTTTATTATCTCATTCTGAAATGCTACTACCGTATAACCCTAATCTACCACCTGACCATGTTTTCCTAAGCAGTTTTTTTCTCCAACCTTCTATTAAAAAATGAAGGGTTGTTGAACTCTGCCTCCATTTTTTATGGTAGGAGCTTTTATTAACTGCCTATTTTTTCTAGTTCACCATCAATTTTAAAACATTGCAAACTGTTGACATAACAGGACAAGATATGTACTTGTACATTTTATCTGCACACATTGACATTACTTTATTTCGTTAATAATGTTTGCTTAGACAGTGCCTCGCCGGTGCTAATCAAATATAAATTCTAAACTAAATAAACCCTAAGAAATTCTGCACTAATTATACCTCCCCTGCCTCCTCCACGTGTAACCGCTCTTTCTTCTTTGCTTCTAGGTATAGTTTTCTTTGGAATAACCTGCCAATTGAAATAAGGTCGTTAACTAGTCTATCTGCATTCAAGCAAAGACTGCACATTTATCTTAACAGTGATTCTATTAACCTTTTATTTTTTCCTCATCTTTTCCCAGTAGCTTTCCCCAAGTCTCGGAGAAAGGACCATCGGGAATTTAAGTGGCCCACATGAAACTATATTTTCACTACCTCGAGTCGCCCATGAACTATTATGTCACCTTATATCACCAGTCGTCCAAACGATGATGTCATTCGGACGTGCACATTCGGTGGTCCACAGTTTAAAATGCGACCGTTTCTTTGGATACTAACCCTCATCAGAATTCGATTCTGGATCCTAAGATGCTGAGGACTTAAGTTCATTGACGCATTTTCGTGAGAGTTTGTTTCATAATGCCTAAGTGATCAAGAGCGAGTCACCTCGACGTTTCATTATCTCATTCTGAAATGCTACTACCGTATTACCCTAATCTACTACCTGACCATTTTTTCCTAAGCAGTTTTTTCTCCTACCTTCTATTCAAAATTGAAGGCTTATTGAAGTCTGCCTCCATTTTTATGGTAGGAGTTTATTTTCACTGCCTATTTTTTCTAGTTCACCATTTATATTAAAACATCGCTAACTGTTGACATAGCAGGACAAGTTATGTTTTTGTACATTTTATCTGCACACATTGTCATGACTTAATTTCGTTACTAATGTTTTCTTAGACAGTGCCTTGCCGGTGCTTACCAAATATAAAATTCTCAAAAGTCCCCCAGGAGCCATGATGTCTCCTTATACCACCAGTCATTCAAAATATGAAGTCATGCGGACGTACACTGTATAAAATGCTCCCATTTCGCTTGGATACTTACCATAATCAAAATTCAATTCTGGATCCTAAGACGCTGAGGCCTCAAGTTCACTAGTGCCCTTCGCGATATTTCGTTTCATGCGCCTAACTGATCAAGAACGAACCATATTGACGTTTCATTATAGCATTCTCCTACTCTCTTTTTAAAAATATAGACCAATTGTACTCTGTCTCCATTATTAAGGTACGAGTTTTTTCACTGCCGATATTCTAGTCCACAATTAAATTCAAAACATTGCTTATCGTTGCACTAACAGCACAAGTTCTGCCTTCATTATAAAATTTTTGTACATTTTATTTTATTTTTAATTTTTTATTTCGTTACTAATGTTTGCTTTGACAGTGCGTTCTCTGTGCTAACCAAATATAAATTCTAAAACTTCCTAGTGTGTGCCTGTCGGCATTAGATCTGATATCCTTCCACTATTAAGCCCTGTCCACAAACATGACAGCGCTGCAACCCAGGTTGTTGAGACAGTTTTCGATGAAGACTAAGAAGAGTAACGGCCCAGTGACAGAGACTTAAGGAACACCACATAGAACTGGAGAAGTGTTGTTTTCAAGTTATCGACGCACACAGTTTGCAAACTTCCTGTAAAAAAATCTGCGATCCATTTCAGCAGCATTCCTCTTATGCCAAATTCAGATAATTTATAGATTAGACGTTTGTGTGGGACACTGTCAAACGCTTTCTTGAAATCAGTGTAGATGACGTCAAACCTACCATTTTCGTCCAATGCGCGAGTCCACTGCTCTGTGGAGAGCAAGAAACTGGAAAGACAGGAGCGATTCTGTCTGAATCTATGCTGTAGATATGAGACTAATCGGTTTACCTCCAGGAAGTTCATGGTCGCCTTCTTAATTACTGATTCCTTTATTTTACAGCAAATGGAGGTAAAGCTGACAGGCCGATAATTGTTGACATAAGATCGAGCCCCACTTTTGTATATGTGGTATATATTTGCTACCTTCCATTCGGATGACAGTTTCCCGGATTCAACTAACGAATTAAATATATGCGCTGGTGGTTTGGTGAGTTTGCTGGCTAGATCTTTCAAGAACTTTACTGGTAAATCACCCGGACCAGATGACTTCGCTTCTTTCAAATTTTTCAGTTCGCGTTTCACGAGAGGTTCCGGAAAGAGAATATATTCAAGCACTGAACCGGCCTCTAAACAGCACTGCGGAGGTAGTCCAGCTGACGTTCAGGTTCCTTAGTGAATACGGAGGCAAAGAACCGACCCAAATGCTCGGCTTTCTCGCAATTTTCCATGACTTCAACACAATTCCTATCCATAAGTACTGCGACTGGCTCCTTATTTTTTAATCGAATATTGATATAATGAAATAAAATTTAAGGCTTATTTTCCGCCTTGTGATAATTCTAAGTTCATATTTCTTCCTTGCCTGACGGATAATTTTTGGATAGCATTTCTTTGTTGACGAAATTCCTGTAGATATTCTACTGACCCTGCTTCCCTGAATACCTTCCAATTTTATTTTTCTTATTTAAGTGCATGTTAAGTGGTCTTGTTAACCAGACAGGGTGACTATTCTTCTTTTGCACCTTCACTGGACAAAAGCATTTAATCAGATTGAGTTAAATCATCCTAAATGATTGCCAGTCATCCTCCGGATTCCCTTTGAGCAAACAATCCCATTTCACGAACATCAGTTATTTCTTCATTGCGTTAAAATCTGCCTTCCATATATTTCACTTGCCACATTTCCCACAGCAGCGTAGTATGGTCACTCTTTCCGAGGAGTACAATAGAAAACACTTCATTAATGTTAGAGAAGTCCTTCGTAAATATTAGGTCCAGGCAATTGGCTCTCTGGTCCTCTCTAAATATCGTTGGTATGTGAACTCTCTACATCGGAAGTTGGTCGAGAGTGAGATCCATTAGATTGCTACCGAAGGAAGTTGGCGCACCGTCAACTTTCAGCTTCACTCAGTTTTTGTAAGGTGCTTTGAAATCTACAGCAACTAACACCTCATTAGTGACTTGCTAATTCCTTGACCAAATGGAGGAGTGACCCATCAGCTGTGTTTGGAATGTTTGATGGTCTTTAGCTCGTCAAGAATTGTAATTTTTGTGAAAAATCCTTTTTAATCCTTATTCAGAGAAATTCATATTCAAGGATAATGACGTGCGCTCGTTCGACTGCCGATATTCCTGTCCTTACGTTTACGGCCACTCTACCTCCCTGTCTTTTTTTCACAGTCTCTTCAAAAGAGCTGGTATCCATCTATCAAAACCTCACTATCTGAGATTTCGGCATCATGCCACGTTTCCATAATGGTAATGACATCAGAGTTTCGGTCTGAGACTAGTGCCTCGAGTTTGTCTATTTTCGAAAGAAGCCTATGAGCATTGGTATAAAAACATCTTAATTTAGACTGGGTAACTCCTGCATCTAAATTTCTGCTCATTTCGTGCGATTGAATGCTCGAGACTGTCAGTGCTTTCTGCGATGGACTGGTGTCCATTCCGCCCACATTGAGCTCTGATTAGTGGTCGTCCACTGAGTTCTGGAGCACCTACCGGTTTTTATACGTGCTCTTTACAGTTGCGTACTTCGTATTTAGCATCTCCCGTCTCGGTGAGGACCAGCCTTGATGATGTACGGAGTTTGCCACAAGAAAGACCTCTTCATCACTTTTATTTACCCGTCAATTATTTGGAGCCATTTTTCCCACTGTTTGGTTCTCCTTTTCAGTTTTATTGTCAGCATCCTCATTTTGTGCGTTTCCGTCGGTTAGTAATCCAGCCGAAAAAGCACATCCCCGTGTGAGGTACGGAAAGCCATTCTAATGTTATGAGGCCTGAAGTCTGAACATCATTTTCAAGAATGAATTTAACAGACATCGGTGATGATAGTTTTTGTGAAACGTCCACTTTTCCTAAGCTGATTGCTTTTTGCACGGATACGCACTCGCCATCTTTAAGAGTGGCATTTGACTGAGGTCATGTTCTACCCTTTCCTTTGCAATCAGAGAAGTGGATTTAGAAGACCCTTTAATAATTAGCTTGCGTTTTCAGTGGAAATGTCCGTTTGGATACTTTGAGTTCTGATTTTTTGATAGAGCATCAGTATCAGGACGAATTCTGCTCTGGTCTACGATGTTATTTGTGTCAGTCTGTCATGTTTGCAGATGATGTTAAATAGTAGAAGGTCATCAGATCTTATTCCGATAAGCACGCACATCAAAAGGGTCTTAACCGTCTTAGCAACTGGTCGGCTCGTTAGCTCTTAAATTTTAACGTTGGGAAGTGTGTGGTCCTAAGACTTCGTACCAGAAGGACCGGTGGGGAGGATGATTTCTAACAACACATTCTCAATGGGCTGCTCAGTTCAATTGCGCAGGATAAGAAGGACCTCGGTTTTCTCATAAACCCTCACTCAAACCATCGTCACAGTGTTTAAAGGCATTTAAACGCACTTCATAGGTATTATTTGCGCTCAGACGTGAATTTGTGCAGATTGATAATGAACTTTTCCGAAAAAACATACGAGGCATTTGTTCGATCTCACTTGGAATATTCCATCTAGACCAAGCGTCCATGGTGTTAGAATGATTATCTACAGCTCGAAAGAGTGCAGGCGAGAGTTACGAGGATTGTCAAGAATCTTAGTCATCTGCCTTACGAAGCCATACTAGCTGAATTTGATTTGTTTCCTTTAATTACAGGTAACTATTCAGTAACCTCATCCTGCAGTCCTCAATCGGCTTATTTCTCAGTCGACATCGAACAGCCGCTCGCCGACATACCTGCTGGTGCAGAATACCGGATCCGTAACATTGAATGGACAGGTTCTTCACCGAGCACCTGTGTTAACGCGTCCCTGTTCAGAACTTTAATTACGCATTAAGCTGCCGTTTTTTCTCCTGAAAATACCTGAAACAACGATCAGGAGTTTTTTTCACTGTCAGCTTGACCCTCTACTGTATTTTTTTTAACCTTGCCTGTTAACTGGCAATAAATAAATAAAATAAAAATGCAATACACCGGATTGTCAGAGGCCGCGAGTATGCCCTTAGAATTTGGTGACATCTTCGAATTGGCTGGGACGAAACCTCTGCGTGGTCATCCCTTTAAACTGCAGAGGACGGTGGTCCACGCGGTTGTCCGTCGGAACGCCTTTTCGCAGAGGGTTGTTGGAGCATGAAACGGACTCTCTAACGAGGTGATCCTTCCAGAAACTCTTCAGAAATTTAAATTCAAACTTGATTCGCATTTGCTGAGAAAGTATTGTACATTTAATGAAGATTATGTCAGCAGCGGCAGCTTGTGCCTTGCCCACACATATCGATGACCATACATTTTCTTTTGTTAGATTAATTACCGTAAACGTTTATTCCATTGACACTTTTGCATGTAAATAAGGAGCTGAAGGGCGAAAGCCTACTTCCCTAAACAAAGTGACTAAAAAGTGACTAAATTGCGTCCCTCCTTTGCTTACGTTTATCCATCAAAACTTTTACAAGTGATCACGCTTTAATTCATTGTTTGTTTCCAGTCTCCTCCTCTGTAAAGCCAGAAATAAAACGAAAATTTAATGACTTTGCTCATGCTAACAAATAATTATTAAACAATTTTACAACGACTATGAACTAACCAAGCTTTTTTACAAATAATCATCTAAGTTTTTTTCATGATACATTGCAAATCCTAACAGAAGGCCTCCGCAATTTCATTGCACAAAAGACCATTTTATCAAATGCTGCTTCTTCTACGGTGCCACACGTTCTTCAAAGTCGGTTTCAGAAATAAAGAAAAAAGCTTAAGGATCAATCAATAATTAAGTTAATGGTCAACTTAAGGATCGCACAAATATATTTATTTATTGACAGTTTATAGGCAAGGTCAAAAAAATGTATACAGTAAAGGGTTCAAGCTGACAGTGAAAACAATTCTGATCGATTTTTCAGGTGTTTTCAGGAGAAAAAACTGCAGCTTATTGAGTAATTAAAGTTCAGGACGGGGAAGCTTTGACATAGGTGCCCGGTGAAGAACTTCTCCATTCAGTATTATGGATCCGGTATTCTGCACCAACAGGTAGGTCGGCGGGCGGCTGTTCACTGTCGACCGAAAAATAAGTCGATTGAGGTCTGCAGAGCCAGAAATATTGCCCTCAGCATGAAGTCCGGCACATGATTCAGAGTCCGTGAACACCATCAGAACAGAAGAGAGCTTTCACAGAGTCAGCAGAATAAGCTTAAAAAATGATGTTCGTAAAAGATAGGCGTTGAGAGTCTCAAGCAATAAGCGAGGACAATACTTCCAGATCTGTTGCTCAAGAAATCCGCCTCCGTTCTTACTCTAAAGCTACCAAACTTATTCCGTGCTTACTTGATTGCAAAAATACTTTCATTACAGAGGATATGGACAAAACAGATTTGTTAAATTCGTTATTTGCCAAGCATTTATACCTTGAAACCAATCCCATCCCATCGGTACCACTGACATCTCTTGAGTTGCTCACTTACATCGATTTCGTTCCTTAAAATATTCAGCAACAGATAAGCCAACTTAATCGATCACACTCAGTTGGAACCGAAAACAGCCCATATTCCTTTGCTAAACAGCTAAGTGATTGTGCCCTTTGCTGGGCAAAATTTCTCAGTTATTCTCGAGAATGGTTCCTTTTCCTGATTAGTGGCAAACCTCGATTATTATTCCAGTCTTTAAATTTGGCTTACGCTTGGATGTTCGCAATTATTGCGGTCTTCATAAAACACCATCTCTTGCTTAGTTCTTTCAAAAACAAATTGACGTACAATTTACAGATTTTTCCATAACCAATCAAATTCTTAGCTCTTTCCCAGCATAGCTTCCTTCAAGATCGCTCTTGGAGAAAATCTCACCTCTATTTTCTTAATCTGGTTACATCTCGTAGTAATGATCATCTTTCTGTGGTTGTTATCTATTTTGATCTTAACAAGACCTTCGATAAACTTGCCTCATATAAGACTTATAGTTTAGTTATAAGCTCAAGGACTTCATAGTCTCCTTATGGATTTTATTACGCCCTATCTATTTAATCGTAAACAAAAAGGGCTTTGTGGTGTCCTGATTTTCAGCTGAGACACCTGTTGTAAGTGGGGGGCACTAAATTATAAACATCTTCTTTCTTGAATGCATTAATTCCATGTTTAATATCCTCAGTACCACCAACATGGAGAATTTTAACGTTAAAGTCTAACGAACGTTTAAATGCATGAAGAAAGTCAATATCTAATACACAGCCCCAGGCAATGTCAGGACAGTCAACGAACTTATAACTAAAAATAACGTGACCTGTTTCCAGATCAAGCTCTACCATGCCTTTAGGCCGCAAGATGGCCCCGTTTGCCATCTTCAGGCTTACCTTAGGCTTTGGGCAATACTTCACTCTAGCCTGAAGCTGAAGGAAATTTTCTGTCCAACAAGGGAGCAGCCTGCTCCTGAATCAACTAAGCATAGCAATTTAGTATTTCCTATGGTTGCATCTCTAGCAGGGTAGTGTGTCATGTATCCTACGTTTGCAAAAGGTAAATCAGATAGGAGTATGTACATACCACGCTCTTCTTACACATCTGGGGTGATCACATGAACACCCGTGAATGGGGGAGGCAGGGTCTGGCGACCACGTTGTTGCCTCGTGTTCCCGCGTCGAGGAGACTGTGAAGAGCCTCGCCAAGGAGTTGGGGGTTGTAGAGAGCCACGCCAAGGAGGAGTGGGCTGAGGAGGGCCCCACTGCCATTCAGCTGTCTGTCCCGATGTCGCGGCTCTGTCACTGCCCAATGGCGAAGACATCGACTGAAGAGTCCTGTATAGCGGCAGGAACTTGGTGATACCCGAAGGCTGATGAAGAGGACTCTTTGGCCAAAGGACAGGCCATATGAATGGCCTCCTCACACTGAGCGATATCAATGGGCAGTCTCGATGCTGCTGGGGGGATCGTGGAGGAGTTGGTGCCTGATCTCTGGGAGAGAGATCCCGTCAACGAAGTTTCCCAAAATCCTTTCCTCGAGCTCGGTGAATGGCTCGTTTGAGTAGGCTTGACAAGCCAGGACACAAAAGTTTCGTTGAAAGTCCATGACAGACTCGCCCGCGTGTTAGTTGCGATTTTGTAGGGCAGCACGGGCAACCCAGGGCATTGACGACCGTCCGAACTCACGCCGAAGAAGATCGAAGTTTGTCGCGGGGGTGAGCAAGGCTGTAAGGTTTGCAGCCCTGGCAACCGTGTAAGCTTCGTTGTCCAATCGACCCAGGGTATTGGTTGGGGGGGCACCTTCGTCTACGGCCTCCAGGTACACTTTCATTTGGTCCTCCCAAAGGTCATAGTCATCATACACCGTCAGTTTATCTTGCAAAGGTGGACGGCTTCCAGAGTTTGAAACTCTCCCTATCGCCTGGAACAGCCTGGTTGTCATGCCGTCTGCCATTTGGATGCCCCCGATGCCATCAAAATTAAATAAATAGTTTTATTGATTTGACACTGCTTGGGCGCCGTCAAATCCTTAGAACACATGAAAAAACATAAAACAAACTCCTCTTTTCATTAACCACTTTTGCTTTGCTTTGTTTTTTTGCTTAAAAAGCAGTGTTCGAAATGAAGAGTTGTTTTTAAGTAAAAAACACCTGTTTTCCATGGTTCAGAAATAGCAAAATTTGATGTTAACAGAGCTATACAGAATTGGGATGAATGAATCAGGGTAAGAATGGTTAGAGTTAAGACTAGTCTGTTATTGACGTTCGAGAGTATTCATTCGACAGAGGTAGAAATGTCTGCGGTCGATTCGAAGGGATGAGTACTTCCAATCAGATGTGATCGCAGTCGATTCCGGTGTGGGGTCTGCCGACTAATTAGACTTAGTTGACTGATTGCTAAAAAAGGTGAAAAAAGATCAGGAGCAGCAAGAGTTCAACGGTAAGAAATGTTCAATGCAGTCTGACAGTCTTCATAGTTGTATTATATAACATAGTGTTGATTATGGTTGGTCTAGCTGTATTAAACAGCTTGTACCCCTAATAGCATGTCGATATAGCCCTGATATCCAATAATCTCGACATGTCGAGATAGGACATAGCTCGTAATCATTGGTTTATCTCTATAACGCCACCGAGCCGTGATTGGTTGGCGTGTTGTTAGTGTGCGAAGATCCGGCGTGCGTGCGCGCGATTTCACTTTCACTTGCCGTGGCGTGCGCGTGTGACCTTATTGCTGCCTGCACTTATATTACCGACTCATTTCCGCATTTATATTCCATTTTTCTATACTTTATCCCTTTTTTTGTGTATCAACATTCTATTATGTTTAGGCAGCCAAGTAAAAGGACAATTAGAAGGCGTGTTGCCCGCGATGTGGAAGATATATGCCGCGAAGTTACGGAGGAAGTGAATAGGTTTATATCCAAGCGAAAACGGGTAAATGCTGATGACAAAGGCACATCTGCATCGTCCAGCAATCGAACTTGTATGGAGGTGCCCGTAGATGTACATGAAGCATCGTTGTGGTCATCTGCAGTAGAGCACACGGATGACAGCGATGGATATATTGATTCGCCGTCAGAGGAAGAGGAAAGCAGCACTGAGAGTTGTATACCCTCGCAAAATGTCTACTCGTGATAGGGTTAGGGAATGGGCTATTGAATCAAACGTTGGGAAACGGTTAATTGCGACTGCGGAGGCGTATACATGAGCTAAATAGGTAGGAAAATGAGGGTTACGTAGTAGGTGGACGCAGTTTAGTAATTAGATTGGGCGAGCCGTATGTATTCGTTTTCTAGGGGTAGGGGGTTAAGCAGGAAGATTCCGAACCTTTTTTCGCCTATTTCGACAAATCTCGACATGTCGATATTAGTGATATATAAACAATGAGGCCAAAGTCGATATACAGTCGATATACGTATCTCGACATGTCGATATCCGAGTGATATACGACTGATATCACCTGCTATTAGGGACCATTCGTTTCATAAAGCTTTATCAAAACCTAGGCATGTGGCTCGTTGTGCATTCGAATTACGTAGAGCATAAATGATGTTAAAAATGGAATTAATATACTACTAACAGACTGAGATAAAAAATAATGAGTTTTGCTGGTTAGTTTTAAAGCAAATTGTTTAACAATCATAAAATTAAATATAAAAAAGACGCTATCCAAAAAAATTTGAAAATATAAAATTATCATAATTTTTTTAATAAGTTTTAACGATTAAAAAAATGCTTTTTAGATAATGGGTGTATAAATCGTTAAAATGAGGTATTTATGAGTCTTGTAGGTCGCTAACAACCCTAATAGCAATTCGTACGCGAATCGGATGCGAATCGGATACAACCGTACGAATGGTTGGACGCGAATCGGGTACTACCATTGCCGCCTAATTCGTAGGCGAATCGGATCCGAAAAATTCGTATCTCATTTTTCAACCGCACAGTAGAACCCGTTTCTCTTTCTGTAGACCCCCAACTATAGGTAAACGCTTTAAAAACGACCCCCATTACATTCTGATACAACGTTTGCCAATGATAAGGTGACTCTCGTAAGACTGAGCAAGTAAGTAAAGCATATTATGTTTAAAAAAAGTGTTAAAAATGAAGGTGTACAGAATATGTCTGAAATCTGTTCGCAATTGTAGTCACTGGACTAATCCTGTATCAAGGGACCCGGCAATCCATCCGCCGGTTCATTGGATCTTCCTGTCTAAAATGCAAATGCAGTGAATTTAGTCTGTGCGTGAGTACACAATGGAATTTAAAATGCTAATTATAAAAGCATCATAATCAGCTTGATTTGTAATGCAGGCAATTGTTGTAGACAATGTTAACAAATTAGAATAACCGTCAAGACTCTTCCCGAGGGTAGCTTTTAGGCCCGTTTTGTGTAGGCGATCGTATGCCTTCTTAAAGGCATTCTTTAAAGCCCTCTCCAACTGAAATTTGTCGGCTTTTTGTGGATTATTTCACCTATAAAAAACCTCTGCGGCAACATGATTAAGTATTTAATGAGCTTTTACTTACCCAGAATAAAAGTGTAGAGAGGGAAGCAAAAAAGGCCTTTTTGTCTTAGGTGCCTACCGTAGAAATTCAAGTTGTAGGTATCCTCGTCAGCAAAAGGGGTAGAAAATATGCGATCAGCAAAACTGCTGACGCTATCGCCACCAAAGTAAGCTAAAAACGTAACCTAGTAAGATGGTTAATAACGTGAAGGCTACCTACCAATTGCTCCCTGTAGGATTTTTCTGCGACGTCTTCGGTTAAGGCGTCCAGTTCATCTAGGGTCAACATTGGTTGAACAATTGGACATGCTGACGATGGTTGGGGTGCTTGGGTGGCGGAGATCACCAAACTTTCCTTCAGAAGTCACCGCAATGCAGCCACCTCCACCTTCACGTAATGCAAATGGCGTAATTCTTGTGTATGGCACTGCATGTATCCTCGATGGTAAGCTTTTGCCTGATGAGTGCCTTTTGTGTGTGGTTCTGTGACCACGTCGCCTTTTCCGGTGGCAACGACTGCCGTCTATGAAAATTGTCTTTTTAAGGTATTAAAGCTTACCCGCGTAGGAGGAAGACTGTGCGATAGGCAGTGTTTTACTTTAATCACTGCTTCCCAATGAATTTTCCTAAAACTGCGGTAACGGTGGTAATTGTTCTGCATACCGATGAGGATGAGACGCAGGGCAAGTTTGTGACATAAACATGTGGATCTATCGGAAATTTTGTGTTCCTTCTGGGACGTACAGTATGAATTCCATCGTCAGACATAATGAGCTACAACTCAACAGGAAAAGAAGGGATAAGGAATGTTAAAACTATCTAACCATCCACTGCATCCCTTCACTGTCCACGAATCAATAGCTGCGGGACTGTTGGGTTGTAGGATTGGTGGACAGCGACCGTTGAACGGTGAGAGTAAAAGAATATGAGGGAAAGTTACCGTCCGATAAAATCTTAAAAATATTTATTATGTCAGTGGCATGCTTGGGAGATTCCATGATGCCAGTCCTCCGTGTTCCATCGTCCAGTGATTTCGATTAGGACCAGGTGACCGTTTAAGGGGAAGCATGCGTATTCCCGGACGGTGGATGGCAATGGGCTTGGTTTGAGTACGTTTCCTAATGTCGCTTTATAAACGTTTATAAATGACGACGGGGAATTTCATCAGTCCCCGAAGAATGCGAGTTTTTCAGACACATTATTTGCTTACGAATTAGTTCTATGGAGAAATCAATGATACTGATAACATTGAATGAGGATGCCTGAAACATTTCTGCCTTGTCAGTGTCATCGAGATCGAAGTTCTTAGTTTCATTTAGTAATATAGGTATTTCATAACCTCGTTGAGCAACAGATTTTGCAGAGTTTGGCTTGCTGAGTGCGCAAGATTCCTATTGTCTGTCACGTGCAAGCGAAATCTTAGAGGCTAATTTTAAAATCTCTGCAATCCTTAGATGTACAGCTAACGAACTAGCATATTGATCTTTTAATTGCTTCCTCAATTTCTTTAAATTTTGCATAAGAAAGTGAGGGACAGTGGATTCCGAAGTGTAGGGCTTAACAATTTTGGTTGGCACAAATTCCAGGATGTTATTTGAAACGACTGACATGAAGTCAGAAAGACTTGCTGCATCGTTTAAATGAGGAAAGATGCTGCCAGTCTATTGAGTCCAAAAAGTTACTAATTAAGCTCATATCTGCGAGGTCAAAGGCGTGATAGTTACGAACGGCGCTAGCCTTTTTCAATGAGACAATTGGTAAGCAATAGTGAATTAATGTATGGTCACTTTGGAAGAGGCCCTGCTTAAAATAAACGATGAGGGGAGCAATGTCGTTTGTGAAAATCGCGTCTTAAATATGCTTGTCTCTCGTTGAAAAACGGACAAGCTGGGACCAATTAGAAAAATTAATGGTATCTAAGAAAGGCTGAAATCTGGGTGGACAATAGTTTGAAATCCAGTCAATTTCAGGAAAATTAAAATCCCCAGCTTATTTTAATGTTGAATGGACTCCGAAACCAATTTAAAAATTGCACAAAGTTTTGCATCATCATTGGATGATGAATTAGGTGGTTTGTAAATACATCCGAGAATAGCCTTTTGCCAGGGCGACAGGAAAATGGATGTGAAGCAGTAATTACCAGAGAATGACGTATCGTCTAGATCAAACGTGAAGTGCTAAATGAAGTTTTAATATAGAGAAGACAACCACCACCACGCTTACTAGTGCGGTCTTGACGGTAGAGAGCATACTGGTCTATGATAAGCAAACAGTCGGAAATTAAGGGATGGGTCCAATATTCCTTTACATATAAAACATCAAGCATTAACTCGAAAGAAATGACTCTCAGGTAGGCCATCTTATTTATAACAGATCTAGCATAAAGTAGTATGACATCTAGGGTAGTTCGAGTATCCAAACTAGGGTCATTGTTATTTATAAAAACAATTTGTAGGTAGGTAATTAAATTGGAAGTTATTGTGGCTTGGATGGTAATTGCCAACTGCGATATAACGATTGGTATATGGAACGTCATTAACAAATGGCTGAGAGGGATATGTAAAGTGTAGGAATAAAACTTTCCGGTATCGAACCACCATGGGGGTTAAGACCGGGATATGCCTGTTGGTAGTTAAAACGGAATGACGGGAAGTTAGATGGAATATATAAGGACGAATATTTTTCAACGAACATTTTCAACAGCTGCCTATAGTAGGGCACCCATTCTTTGCACGAATGGGGATGAACAAGACAGCTAATTGACGTGAAAAATAGTAAAAGTGCTTCCAATATCTTTTGGGAAGGACACATTAAAGGACAACTTTACCAGTTTACAGTAAAAACTGACGCAGTTTAGTGCCCTTCCAGGTGTCATAATCAGTAAAAGACCTTGCGCGCTGTGTAAATTCCCGTGGCAGGTAGACATTAAGCGATTTTAACCTATCATTCACCATAGTTATCGTTTCAAGTGACAACCGAAAAGGAGCTTCTCTTGGGCTTTTGAGCCACAAGTTCAGAATCTGTCGTATTACACCCAGGTAAACTAAATGTAGAGGATCTAAATGAAAGGAAGTAATCATTCCCACCTTACATTCTAGCAATGGTGAAGTGCCGATATGATGGCAATCATCTATGACGGAGAGGAAATCGGCATCCGACCTCAAGCTCTCTGAGACGCTATCATATACTACTTTATCTACGTAATCGCCTTTAACACAACACCTATCACAGCCATTATAGGCATTCACATTCTTAGTTTGCTCAATAAAAGCTCTCGCTGGAGCATCGCAAATTACAGCTCCTAAACGAAACCTAAAGGTCCTCTTGATATTTTCGACACGCAGACTCTTTCTGGCCAATGATTTTAGTTCTTTAGCGAGGGGCCTACAGAACGTTTGTACATCTGAAGGCTTTCCATAGCCACAGTAAATTCCTACAACGAATATTTCACTAACAAAGGGCTCCATAATTCTACCTAGGATAGCCCAAAACCCTCTCTTAGGTTTCTTATGTATAGGGTGCCCATCAATAGCTAAATACGTTACAACACTCTTGTCTATTAGACGCCTTGTTGGGTTTCGAAACTGCTGAGTTAACTGTTTAACAAGTCCTAATTGAACTTACTCACCACTGTCCATTGCCGTTACCGCTGAAACATCACTTGCCCTACCCAACACCGTTCGTGCGTCTGCAGGAAGGTCCGAGGTTAGCCGTCTGATAATCTTCAGAAGACTACTCAGATAAATCAAGGGTATACGCAAGCGTACTGCCCATGAACTCATAGCCCCTCGAACCGTAGGTTCCTCTTCAATTGTAGGTGTGCTTGAATAATTGTTTGCAGCCACGTCAGATATAGCTGACATCCAACTTATCTCTTCATCAGCAGAGGAAGTCTCTGAGTCCGAGTCGTCATATGACGAACTAGAAGAAGAGGTCAAATGCCATGACGATGAAGATGAGTCGGACGGACACATTTCCCTCATATTCTCGGTAATTTGACGTAAATCATCCAGAAGGCCTTTCTGTGCACGTCTCCTAAGTGTTCTCCTAGATACTGCTCTAAACATTCTGCAAAAAAACGATCAGTTTAGACAGAACAGGGGTGCAGGCAGTTAAGCGACCGCGTCGCAGCACGAAAGCGCAGGAAATGGCGTGGCACGGCGCGCGTGGGATTGACAGCTCAGTGCCCGATCGATTTGCTAATAACACCGCGCGCATTCTTTCGCGCACTTAGCGACGCGTCATCAAGGTGCACTAGCAACCAATCAAATTCCAGCTTGGATTGACGTACGACCGTTTGAGCTTCAAATCGTATTTCATTGCTATTAGGGCACCAGCTATAGCTTGCCCATAACCAGACGGTGTACCAGATGATTAAATTCTTCATCTCTATGTGCATTGCAGGTTGTCGTAAGAGGTTCACAAAAGGACGTCAAATAGCTTCTCGTGGGAACTTTCCTGCCTGAAATGGCTATTGCCATCATTGGAATTGCACGCAAAGTACGTTAGGATTTGATTGACTTCTAGGTGCACATACGGCAGCTCATTGGGAGGAATCAGAATTGAAGTAGCTATCACCGATAGTAACCACCACCTTGTTAAACGCGTGATTCCCGGAGTTGGCGTTATCAGAGCCTTTCGGCCCGAATTCTATGTAAAAGAACTGAGTTAAAAAATATCCTCTCTTATTCAAAAAAAGATGTGTGGTATTATTTAACCTATATTGTGTGATTTTCTTTTTACATTCTAGAAGGGTTTGACTATTTCTAATAGAACTTGGCAGGACATTCCATATTGTCGCGTATCATATGGAATAGAAGTTGTATCGTTGGGCCTTTTTTAATTTAGGAATTTTTATAATATTTTCATAATTTCTAATGGACCCGTATTATATACGTGACACCAAAATAAAAATAAGGCAGTTGATAAGGTGAAACGTTTGGGGATTATTTGGAGCTATCAATTAGAAGTCTATTGGGGCTTGGTCCTGAGAGGATCCTTTGATGGGGATTGGCGGTCCTGGGGAGATCTTTGAAAGGTACGTAGGAGAAGGAGTGGCGACGGCTGGAGGAAGCGTCAGCGAGCGATCTCCGGTCCAAAGTGATGAGACTCAATTTTCCTCTTTATTTACATAATGTTATCCAAGTGATTTGATAGGTTTACATAGAATAGACTAATGGTTGGGCGTACATCATACATGGTAGATTGAATAGAGCAATGAATGGCCAAAAGGATTAACAGTACAGGTTGAATGGCCTTCCGGCCTTCATTGGTACTAACGACGGAGTGTCGGTTTCTGGCGTAAGTAATCTGCTATTAATCTGAGCTATTAGAGAAAATTTAGAAACTAAGATAACATCTTTACAATTTCTGCCCTTACACGATTGCCATAACAATTTTATTACAGAGAATTTCAAAAGAGCATAATTGTTAAATTCGCTATTTGCCATACATTTTACCCATGAAACCAATCCCATCCCTTTGGTCCCCCTGACATCTCATGAGTTGCTCACTAACATTGATTTCGTTCCTTCAAATATTCAGCAACAGATATGCCAACTTAATCGATCACACGCAGTTGGAACCAACAACAGCCCATACTCCTTTGCTAAACAGCTAAGTGATTTTGCCCTTTGCTGAGCAAAACTTTTCTCAATTATTCTTGAGAATTGTTCCTTTCCTGATTATAAGGCGGTGATCGAAAACGGTTGGTTCAAAATTTGAAGATAAGTGAATTCTCGAATTTTAAACAGATTTCTTTGTTTCCTGTTGACAATATTAGCTTGATTATCGACAATTTATTGTATTTCTACCTCATTATCAGCTGCACACACTTGCAGTTATTGCGATTGCAAAAGGGTAAAATATAAAGTTTTAAAACATTTTCACCCTACATAGCCTCATTAAAGTTCTCGCAGATTTACGGCAAAAGGACGGAATATAAAGGTTTGTTCTAGAAATAACGCTGACCCATTTTGTAAGTTTACCTTATTTCCAGCGAAGAATAATTTGCAGCAACTGGTTTACCAGTTGATACAATTTTTCATCCTGCATAGCCTCTTCGCTAATTCTATTTTCAGTTTAAACGCGTTACCTAGCAGATATTTGCTTGCAGTGCCTTGCTTAAAACACATATTTCAAATATTACGTCTTTTATTCCGCAAAACGTCACTAGTGACAATTTTCCTATCGTATTATCGATATGAAAAATACTTATATTTCAAAATCAATATGAAACCCCAGTCAGTGCTTAGACGCAAACATGCACTTCGCGTAAAACTTCCACTAGAGCAACCCTTCTTAAGCATGAAGAAATTAGACCTTGACGCCCTGGAAATCTTTAATACCTTTATGTCTAAATATGGTTCTCTCTTCACGATCCTTGGTACCATTTTTGAGGAAAAGTTGTCTTCACTCACTTCTTAACAATACGTGAAACTAGAGCCTTTCATAAACATGGTCAGTACCGAGTCAATTGACCGACATAAGAGAAGTTTCAATTTTCTTTTAAAAAACGTCCTCAAGAATAAAATCCCCCTGGACGTTGCATTTAATTTCCTTTACTCATGTGGCTTTAACTTTGAAGTCGCTGAAGCTATCAGCACTATTGATTTCTCCTTAGAAATAATTCGTAAGCAAATAATTCGTCTGAAAAACTCGCACTCTTCGGGAACTGACGGTATTCCAAACTCAGTTATTAATAGAGTGCCGAGCTTTCCCCGATTGCTTAGCCATGTATTCTCAGTTTATCTTTTAAACGGATTCTTTCCTGACTCATGGAAGACATCTATTATTCTTCCTGTCTTCAAGTCGGGATCTCGTTCGGACGTAAATAATTATCGAGGCGTTCACAAAACACCGGCTCTCGCAAAACATCTTGAAAAAAATTATTTTTTAATCAAATTCTCGACTTTTGCCTAGAAAACAAGCTTTTAAGCGACTCGCAATATGGTTTTCTACCTGGGAGATCATGCGAAGTGTGTCACTTAGCTTTTATTAACCTCGTCACTTCCCTTCGTAACGAGCAACAGTCAGTGGTTGTGATCTACTTTGACCTGAGCAATGCCTTTGACAAGGTACCGCACAAACGTCTTCTAGGGAAACTGGAAGCCCTCGGCATCCGGCCTTCTCTCCTTGACTTCATTTGTTCCTACTTGTCCAACCGCAGCCAGAAGGTCTTAGTAGGTAATAGCTATTCGACTCTTCAGACGATCACGAGTAGCGTTTTTCAAGGCACCGTTCTAGGTCCCCTTCTCTTCATTCTGTACATTAACGAAATTTCAACTTTACTCACAAATTCACAAAATTTCGTTTACGCTTACGATCTCAAGTGCATTTATTCATTTTCTAAAGACACTGCTAATATTTGCGTTGACAAAATCAACACTGATCTACTTATGCTCTCACGTTGGAGCTGTACTTGGCAGATGGAATTTTCTCCATCCAAGAGCAGTTTCATGTGTTTTGGCCCTGCAAAGCTTCCTGGAATCCTAGTATTTCAAAATAGTGTACTTTTAGAACGTTCAAACATAAAAGACTTAGGTCTAAGTTACACGAATAAGCTAGCATTATCACCTCATGCAGATCGAATTTCTGCAAAGGCTGCACAGATATGTGGTTTTATATCACATAATTTCTTCCTTCCGGAAATAAAGTTAAACGCAGACGTTTCTACCTCTGTCAAATGAATACCCTCGAACGTCAATAACAGACTAGTCTTGACTCTAAACATTATTTCCCTGATCCATTCATCTTCATTCTGTATAGCTGTTTTAACTTCATTTTTGCTATTTCTAAACCTTGGAAAACAGGTTTTTTTACTTAAAACAAAATTGTCATTTCAACACTGCTATTTAAGCAAAGAAACAAACCAAAGCTTAAGTGTTTAATGAAAAGAGGAGTTTGTTTTAGGTTTTTTCCTGTGTTCTAAGGATTTGACGGCGCCAAGCAGTGCCAAATCAATAAACCTATTTATTATACCGCATGTTTGTTCTTCCTATCCTCGAATACTGCTGTCCCCTATTTGGGCTGATGAACGCCTCTGACCGCAGTAAGATTGAAAAAGTTCAGAGGGTTTTTACTCGAGGACTATTTTCTCTTCCTGGATCCAGTATCTCCTAAACGCATAGATGCCAGTTAGCAAACATTACATTTCTGTGGGTTAGAAGACTCGAAGCCGGTCTCTGCTTCCTGTTTCGCGTTAACTCTAGCCCAAATCTCCCACGAATTAACGCTCTCACCCCGGTAAATCGACCCTATGCCACTCGTAATTCCTCTATGATCATTTCACCACCCCTTAGCTTCACAACTAACCGGTCTCAGTTTTTTGCCTCCAAATATGCTTTCATATGGAATAATCTACCACTGCAAATTAGGTTGTCGTCTACATTAGCTATTTTCAAAACCAAATTACGCAAACATTTAACTTCGGAAAATATAAAGTCCTTATTGTCTGTTTCCTTCCCAAACTCGCAACTTTTGGATTTTGAAAAGGGTCCTCCTGGTATTTGAGGCAGCCCCCTTGATATTATATTGGTCTCTTATTATATTTCCATCATCCTCTGCAGAGTCAATCTTTGCATTTTCTTTTTCTGCCCCTCCTTTTAAACTAGCATTGCCAACTCTTGACAACCTTCATACTTACCTCCGAATTTGCAACCCTGACGATAGTCTCAAGGTTCTGTTGATGATCAAGGTGGGTTCTGATGGTTTCGCCTCTTTGGTGATGGACTTTACAGTCAGCAAGGTCACATCTCGATGATGATCTCGTGACCTCTACTGTCCCCTCTTCGTTTCGACCATGTTGTCTACGATGAGTTCGTCCTCTCTCACTTCCACTGGTGTTTATAAACAGTAGCTCTGACTGCTATTATTATCTCTCACCCGACAAGGAGCGTCCCGAACCCTCATACGTAGTCAGCAACATCATAATACTATCCCATTGCATTTATCTATTAATTTTTTAGTGAAGCAGTTTTTTTCTCCTATTTTTTTAAAATTGGCAGCTTGCCGAACTCCGCCTCCGATTTAACCCTAGGAGTTTTTTTTACTGCTTCTTTTCCAGTTCACCGTATATGCCAAAGATTGTTGACTTTTGTTTTAAAAATGGCAAATCTTTTTGAATCGGATATGTTTACCATACTACTCATTTCTGCTGTTCATATGGATGCTCACATAGTGCAGCAATTATCCACTTTGTATTTATTTAAACCATGGTACTAAGTTTGTAATGATGGTGCCCTCTGGGCCTTAACTATACAATTTATTTATTTATTTATATAAGGCTTGGGAAATCATGAACAATGGTTTGGCTAGTTCTGCAGCCAGTTCCTTTAATAAATTGGATGGTTTTTCATATGGGATCGGTGATTTTTACTCATTCCGGGCCAAAAATCTCTTTTATGAACTGTTGCTTCTTCAAAAGATACAGCTCTGATTATAAAAATAATAATACTTTAATAATAATAAGAATTATATTTAATGTCAGTTTACAGGCAGTATCAGAAAACATATACAGTGGGGATCAGGCTGGTAATGAAAAAAAAACTCCTGAATATATATCATTATAAGCGTTTTTCCTTTCTTTGTGTTATTCAGGATAAAAACTGCTGCCTGTGAGATGATAGCAGTTCAGATCGGGCAAGGCCAAACACGAGTACACTCTGTTTGCAGTCACTCTGCCTTTTTTAGGAAACGGGATTCGGCCGCAGGCAAGATAGCATCAGTGGCGGTTGCTCGCTATCTGCCGAAGACGTCAACGGGTGCAGGCTACAAAAACGGTGCCATAGCCCTCAAAGTAAGACCTGGTATCGTGTTCAGATGTCACGCACTCCGTCAAACTGGAAAACAGATTCTACCGTGTCAGCACCTAGAATTCTCGGAAGCTGTTCTGAATGCAAAACACTAATAAAAGTTATTTTAAACAAAGGATAACTTCGCGGGATTTTTATATTCTTGGGTAATTGAATCCACATGGCTATGGTGTTTACCAAAATGAATCGACTATACATAACTGTGTGAGCTAATAGAAGAAATAAAAAGAAATTGCGATGACTGCTGCGCCGAGGGTGGTCAAACTGCCTCGCATTGGTATGGGGATTAAATTACGACAATTCAAAAGGTTAAACAGTTAAGAGTCCCTGCTGTACTTGGCGAAACCATAAGTGATCAAGGTTTATAAGACGGTAGCGTTCTTGATACGACAGATTACGGTGCTCCAACGATAAAATTCTTTTCGTAAGGAAGTGCTGGACTGATTCTATTTTCTTCCGTTCACTATCGCGCAGAAGGCTTAATAGATACGAGCAGTATTCTAGGCCAGGCCTAACGTACATTTTATGAAGGTCGAGTATAATATCGATAGTGTGAAAATTTTGGAGGATAAACTCGGTAGTTTTACGTGCTTTGGAGATAATTAAGGCACAATGTTCTGAAAGATTGAGACTGCTGTCATGTGATATGCCCAGATCCTTAACAACGCCAGTACACATTTATATCGTGGCCATCTATGCTTAGTTGTGGCTGATTGTCATCACCAGAACCATTAAAGGAACATATGTGTCAAGAAAAGGAATGGCCCCACATTCAAGACCACTGGGCAAAGGCCTCAAGGTCATATTCGATAGATTTAGCCTGGTGTCGCGATCTGCCGGCTTGTATCAATAGGCAACTTTTAAATCGTCGGCATGCATAAATGGCCTACCATTCCAGAAATAAACCTGGTACCTCATTGACAAAAAGACAAAATAAAAGCGAGCTAAGCACACTACCCTGAATTATCCCACTCTTCACACGTGCGGGGTTTAACCAACATTGGAGATGTTAACATGTTCTGTGCGAGAGCACAGGTAAGAAGATATCAAGCGTAGAAGCTAACCACATAAAACGAAAGAGGATAGTTTCAGAAGAAGAAGAAGAAGAAGAAGGGCACGGTCAGCACAATTGAAGGCCTTGGTAAAATCGAAATAAATTATGTAAAGTGCAAAACCATTGTCCCGTAGATTGTAAAAGGTGATCAAAGAAAAGAGACCTGACAGGTATCACAAGACCTTCTTTTGATGAACTCGTACTGGGCTGCACTCAGTAGGTTATTCTCGGTTAAGTGATACAGCATCTTATTTTTGATGAAGATCTCCAGGATTTTCTAAGTTGCGAAAAGTGTGTTGGATTGGCCAAAAATTTTCAAATGATGTAGATTAGCCTGTTTTGGGGATAGTTAGAATGTGCGATTCCTTCCACACACTGGTAAAGCTTTCACTTTCCAGAGCTTGATTAAATATCTTACACTGAAGGGACGGTAAAATGTCATTAGCATCCACCTTTATAATACTAATCGGTACGCCATCTGGTTCAGAACTATGAGATTCGCAAAAATTTCGAATGGCTACGGTAACGTCCCAGAGGGTTAAAGTTATTGGTTCAAGGACGGCACTGGTCAAACTCTGAATGGTCGAAGGGGGAGTTTCCAAATTTTCAATAAATGATCTGGACAAGAAAACGTTTAAACTATCAGCCGTCTTTTTGTCATCGACTATAGGATTGCCAACGGCGTCTAGAAGAACGGGATGCCATATTTTTCTATGGGTTCTTATTGCGCGTGAGAAACGTTTCGCGACATTTGACGAACGGTTTTCAACATAGTTGACCTGATCGGCTAGTCGCTTTTCTTCGGATAGCCTCTTAGCCTGCACGAAAATACGTCGAATTAAGGGCAGAATGGAAATGTTGTTTTGCAAATGGAATCGACGAGAGAGTTAACGCAACCTACGGCGAAAAGATACAGGGAGATAAACCGCATCCATGACATTTGTTAATTTCTAATGGGGAACAAAACAAGAAATAAGTGGATCCAAAACTTCGTAAAGCAAACCGGTACAACTGTTCACATCCTGACATATAAAGAAATAAGACCATTCGTGGGAGTTTAGAAGTATCAATAATTCTGTCAAAAGCGCTAATCGAAAATTAAAGAAAAAGCAATATTTTTGGAGAGCGTTTCATCGGTTTCGAGTTGAAGTGTAGAAATAACGATGTCGTTGTCTGTGCTCCCAATTGCGCCTAATAATGACACTGTCAAAGGCAAGCAACCTCTGCAGAAGATAAGATCAAGTATGCTTGCTCGTCGGGTAGGGAAGTCAAAAACCTGAATCCACGTGCCGATGTCTACGGCCTTGAGTAAGTCCTCGAAATTTATGGGGCCGGAAGGGACATGAAACCCTAGAATTTCAGAAAGTTTATATCACCTGCAATTAAGCAGTACCTTAAATTTCAGTCAGCTGCGGTGTGAAATGCTTGTGAGAGATAAAGATCGAAATCGTCACTGGTATTAGGCGGGCGGTAGACAGCCAACGAGTAAAGAGTTCATATATTTTTAGGTAATTTGAAGCCAACAGCTCTCTTTAACCGCAGTACATTGTGGACGGTCTAAGGGCCGAAATGCCAGCGCTTGCTTAGCATATATACAGCTTCCTCCACCATGGCCGTCAGGGCGATCATTTCGAGTACAATTATAACCTAAAAGAGAGAGTTAGGAAGCGGCTACGGAAGGTGTTGCCCATGTTTCAGTTACTATAACAATATCTGGACAGTGGATGATGACTTGAGTCTGAAGCAGGGACATTTTAGTAAGCAAGCATCTGGCATGAATAACGAACAGTTTAAGTGGGCAGGCTGGTTGTTTTTGAGGGAGGGTGGCTAAGTCATCCAGTGGTTGACGGGCCACTTAACATATGGGTGGATGCTCCTGCCCTGCTCTGGAAAAAAAGGGTTGTGCATTAGTACGCACCTGATGTGGGTAAAGTGGAGTAAAATATGCAGTTGGTAATGACAAACAGGGGAACCGATCACTACTGCTAGCTATTGGAGCTTGTCCGGGAAATCCCTGGAGAGAATGCTGCAAAGTATTCCTAGTAAAGTGACACAGAAGGTCGGATGAGTCTAGTAGTCCAGCAGGACCCTTCATCTTAAGAGACAACTGGGGAAACGACCGTGGGGAAAATTGGATGTGGGGTTGGGCATGCACTGCTGCGAGAGGCACAGAAGCGCCATTCTTGGATGATAATGTTTGCATGTTTACTTTATCAGCCTCAGTATGAGGTCTGGGTGGTCGCTGAAAATTCGAGATAGTTGGGATGGGGATGTTTTTGGGAAAAGAAGCGATCGTAAAGGAGTAGTTTTCGTGAAGCGGCTTAATTTTTGCGGCCTTCGAGTGATCAAGACTTAAGTCGGACTTGTCTTTGAGCTAAAAATCGGTGATTGTTTATCAGGCGTAACTGGAAATATTGTCAGAATGTGGGAAAATGAGAAGTTCTGCTATATTGAGAGATACTGTTGTCTTGGGATCCCACAAGATCAATCAAGGTCGACTTCCGTGCAGAATCATCTGAGGATTCAGGCGGCGAGGCCGTAGATGAAATTGGAGGCCACTTGTTCAACATGGCAACAGAGGTAGTCATTTCTCTGTTGCTTGTTGACCATTTAAAATCTTTTAGTTTTCTCTGCATTGGGTGAGGTCAGGGGAAACTAAGGAATGCCATTTTGACGAAATTATCTGCTAATCTCCTTTCTAGACAGTATGAAGTCGACTTCAACCAAGGCAAAGAGAGTGAGTGAGCACAGTCGCTTAGCGTGCGCGACTCTGAATCCCAAGCCACAACTTTGCAGACAAAAACGCGCACCGTCAATAGCAGCTATTTAATTTTGAATATTACGCAGCATCAAAATTATGCTTTCGTCTAAGCCGTTCTTCGGTTTTTGAGCTGATTATCCCAATGACTTAAAAAGCCTGATAAATAACTGTGTCGGAGGTATTTAGAGCCTCTGCTTTTTAAGGAACCTGGATGATGCAACAGAGAAGAGTGCATCCGTGGACGGTTGCTCGCTGTTTGCCGAAGAATTCACCGGTTGCAGGCTGCATAGACAGGCCGATCGCCGTCAAGGTAAGAACTGAGATCGGGCTCAGATAAAGCACACTCTGTCGTGCTGGAAAATAGATTCGACCACGGTTTATTACTAGGGCTAATTCTGTTCCGGCTCTACCAGAAACATTGTGTCGGAGATCTGAACTATAAAGCAGCAATGCTTGCCAACAACCTGAAAATTTGGAGTGTAATCCGGAATCCTGACGACGAAGATGAACTGCAGATCAGCCTAACTCGGTTCGAGGAGTGTTCGAGTCATTGGCTTCTGTTATTCAACGTCGATAATTGTATTAAATTTTGCTTAGAGTACCCATTCGGATCCACTGACAGAAAAATTTACTTTCTCAACAAAACAGTCTTATAATACATGGAAAACCAAAAGGACCTAGGTTTGTCGACGATTACCACTTCAAAACAATCCTCTTACTGCTCTAGATTGGCCAACAGCACAATGTCTGTGTTTTTGATTCCGATAAGGATCTTTTCGCTTAGATTTTCTGAACATGCATTAGGCCGCATTTGGAATATGCTATACAAGCCAGGACACCCTGGTCATTTCAAGATCAGAACTGCCTCAAAAGAGTACAGAGGAGAGGCTCCGATGTGGTTAGGAGTGAAGGCTCCTTGCCATACGCAACCTGCCTGACAAGGTTGTCTTCTCGTAGCAAAAACCCGCTGATTCTGGTCAAAATGTTTTCGGCATTTAAAGTGGACATTATTTTCTCATAAACACGAGAACTAAGCACAATATTTGAAGAAAAACAAGTTGTTTATCTTTAGATATAAAACTCCAATGAAACGTCAGGTTTCACACCCATTAGCAAGCTCGAAGCCTAGGTCTACATCTAAAAAACCAAAAGTTTTCTCAAAGGTTGGCCCTCTAGCTAATGCAAGACCACGTCCTCCGGATCAACAGGAATTTCTTTTCCACTTGAATCTTCGCCCGTTTACCTTGTTCTCCGCTCGAGTGAAATCGTGTCAACACCAGTTCGTTCCCCTGCGAAGCAAACTATGCCTGCTGTAGCTGTTAAACCTAGTAAACCCAAGAAATTCGTAGTAAATCTGAGTCATTTGGTAAGCCAGTCGTCAAAATAAGTAATTTCATTACGATGGGTAACTTGCTAAATCCTCAGCATCTGCAATTGATATAAAATTTCACTTTGGAATTTTTCTTAACCCAAAAATTATCCGAAATTCCCAAATAATTAAGTCTTTTTATTATGTTAACAGTTTTTATGAATCATTCATTTCTTTTTAAAATTTATGTTTTCCGCCAATTTATGCTAACTTCCCTCAAAATCTCATTTCTATGCCACCCCATATCTTTCCCACCCCACAATATAGCCTTCCCTTCCACGGTTTTCTTCCAAATACGCCATTGAACAATAATCTTTGTTTTTTTACAGAAACATTTCGACGAATTGTAGACCAGAGCAATTTTGTTCCCACCTTTGGTTCCTTCTCTCCAGTTTTCTTCTCCAACACCAAATCTTCATTTTTTATAAACGCTGATGAGCGTTACCCGCAGGTCATTAATACACTTAGTTAATTTTCACTTTATGCAAGACCAGTTGTAAAAAAAGGACAGAACCTAGAATAGCAGCTTTTGAGCTTGCTCCAAATGAGCTATGCATCACTGAATCCTGCGCTCATTCTCTTTTTTCCGACTCAACGTTCGCTATAGATAATTTCAATTTGTACCGACAAGACCGCACTAAAAACGTGAGGGTGGTGCATTTTCCCTTTTCAGCTGAGCATTTCATCTTTTTCTGGAAATGTATGCTTTGTTTCAGTCATCTTCCCGCACAATAAAAAAGCGGTAATTGGCTGTGTCTTTAATCCTCCGTGTTATCCTGGCAATGTAAACGAACTCTGTTAACTATTTGAAAAAGTTGCAGAGCCTCAATCTGATGTAAAAATAATTGCAGGTGATTTTACCTGGCCAGACATTCACTGGAAGGCAAATTATCTCCACCTCAACTTCAGAAATTGATCGATTATATTAACTTTTCAAGCATGTCCAAACTGGTAAGTTCAGTGACTAGAAATGACAGCATTTTGGAGCTAATTTTTCCAAATGGCGTCCACCCTCTCTTATGAATTTCCCGTGTTATCTATGCAAAAGTGATCACGCACTAATTCACTGTCGTTTTCCAGTCTCCCTTTCTACAAAGCCTGAGGTAAAATGCAATACCCTCGACTTTGCGACCACAAACCATGAATTATATATATTTTTTTATGCACTCTAGATTTGCATTGAATATTTTCAATTAACGATCCAAACATTTTTTATAAGCTTCAGAGCCTTATAGAAAAAATCCATGCTTTTATCCCGCTTAAGATTTTTTATTCAAATAGAGCCTCTTCTACTGTTCCACATTTTATCCAAAACAGACTTAAAAAATTATGATAACAACTTAACGACCCGTCTTAAAGCTCTTTGTCAGTTCATTTAAGAAATGTACTTATATTTTAATCAGCATTGAAAATTAAGGTCACGCGAGATAGGCATAGGCAGTCTCGGGCACTAAGTGTTACCAATACATCTAAATCTGTTGCTCAAGTCTTCCATATACAGTCATCGGCTAAGCGTCTTAATGTTACTTCGCCTTTACTTGACTGTATCACAAATTTCATTACGGAGGATTTGGACAAAGCGGAATGTTTAAATTCATTAATTTCCAACCATTTTACCATTAAATTTAGCCTCAGTCCCTCAATCCCTCTGCTGTAAAATTCAAATTCACATCAAACAACTATTAACTTCTTGCCTTCAAGTATGCAAAAAGAAATAGCTCACCTAAAAATTCATATCCGGTTGGAACTGATAACATTTAAATGTCAATTCTTGAACAGTTAAGAGATTGTCCACCGTTAGGGAGCAAATTATTCGGTTTTTCTCGAAAACGGTTTCTTCCCCGATTACTGAAAAACGTCTATTATAATTCCAGTTTTTAAATGTGGTTGCCGCTTTGACATTCAGAACTATCGTAATGGTTGGCAAAAAACTAATTTTACAACTCTGCTTTGCCCAAATCGTCTGTAACAAATTTTTGTTACAGTCGAGTAAGGGCGGATTTACATTCAGATACTTAGCCGATGACCGAACATGGAAGATATGAGCAACAGATTTGGATGAATTGCCATCACTTAGTGCCCGAGACTCCCTACGCTTATCTCGCGCGAGTCTAATTTTCGATGCTTATTCAAATATTTGTGCATTCCTTAAATGAACTGACAAAGAGCTTTAAGATGAATCTTCAAGTTGTTTTCGTAATTTTTTAAGTCTGTTCTGGAGAAAATGCTGAAGAGTAGAAGAAGCTGTATTTGAATTAAAAATCTTAAACGGGATTAAAGCCTGGATTTGTTCTGTGAGGCTCTGCAATAGCTCACGGAAAAAGTTTGGATCATTGATTGCGAATATGCTATGCCAATCTAGATGGCTAACGAAATTATTTATCATTTCATTGTTTGTGTTAGCAAAGTCAAGGTTATTGCATTTAACCTCAGGCTTCGTAAGAAGGAGGACTGGAAAACAACAGTCAATTATTGCGTGATCACTTGTGAAAGATCATGATGAAAATTCATAAAGAGAGGGTGGACATCATTTGTAAAAATTAAATCTTAAATGTTGTCATTTCTAGTAACTGATCTGACGAGTTGGGACATGTTTGAAAAGTTAATAGTATCGACCAATTTCTGATGTTTAGGCCGAGAGGAATTTGCCTGCCAGTCAATGTCTGGCAGATTGAAATCGCGTACGATTATTTTGACATCAAATTGAGTGTCTGCAACTTTTTAAAATAGTTCATAGAGCTCAATTTCATTGCCAGAATAACACGGAGGATTATAGACACAGCCAATTAACGCTTTTTTATTGTGTGGAAGGATGACTGAGGCAAAGCATACATTTCCAGAAAAGGAAGAAATGCTCAGCTGAAAAGGGAAATGTACAAGAGATGACTTAATATAAAGGAGGCAACCACCGCCACGTTTTTCAGCGCGGTCTTTTCGGTACAAATTGAAATTATCTATAGCAAGCGTTGAATCAGAAATAAGAGAGTGAGCCCAGGATTCAGTGATGCACAGCACATCTGGATCAAGCTCAAAGGCTACTGTTCTAAGCTCAGCCATCTTATTTACAACTGATCTCACATTGAGTGAAACCAAAGTGAGCATATTCCTGAGCTGCAGGTTACGCTCATCAGTATTTAAAAAAAGATAATTTGGTGGCGGAGAAGAAAACTGGAAAGAAGAAACGAAAGGTGGGAAACAAAATTGCTGTGGTCTACAATTTGTCGAAATTTTACTGTTATGAGAACTAAAATTATTGTACAGCGGCATATTTGGATGAAAACATTGGAAAGGAAGGTTATTTTGGGGCGTTTAAAAATAGGGGGTTGCATAGAAATGAGCTTTTGAGGGAAGTTAGCTTAAATTGAAGAAAAACGTGCATTTGAAAAAGGAATAAATGATTTTGAAAAACTGGTAACATAATTAGAAGCGTTAATTATTTGGGGATTTTGGCCACCTTTTGGGTTGGGAAGGGTGCTAACATTAGCGTTCGCAGTTTTGTAGATGCTGAGGGGTTAGCAGGTTTGCCATCGGTAATGACATTATTGATTTTAATGCCTGGATTAGCCAATGATTCAGATTTACTAGGAGTTTTCTTAGGTTTAGTAGATTTGGCAGCTATAGCAGGCATGGTTTGCTTGGGATGAGAAAGAAGTGGCTTTGACACAATTTAACTCAAACCAGGAACAAGGTTAACGGGTGAAGATTCAGCTGGAATCGAAATTCCTGTCAATCCGGAGGGCCGTGGGCTTGCATTAGCTACAGGGCAAACCTGTGAGATAACTTTTGATATTGAAGGTGTAGACGAAGGCTTCTTGTTTGCTAATGAGGGTGAAACCCGACGTTTCATTGGGGTTTTATCCCTACAGATAAACAACTTGTTTTTTTTCAAATATTGAGCTGATTGCTCATGCTTATAGAAAATAAGGTCAACTTCAATCGCTGAAAAAAGTTTTAACAGAACTGGCGGGTTTTTGCTACGGAAAGACAATCTTTTAGCTTCAGTTACTTTAAAGTTAAAGCCACATGAGTAAAGGAAATAAAATGCAACGTCCAGGGGGATTTTACTCTTGGGGACGTTTTTAAAAGAAAATTGAAACTTCTCTTATGTCGGTCAATTGACTCGGTACTGACCATGTTTATAAAAGGCTCTAGTTTCACGCATTGTTGAGAAGTGAGTGAAGACAACTTTCCCTCAAAAATAGTACCAAGGATCGTGAAGAGAGAACCATATTTAGACATAAAGGTATTAAAGTTTTCCAGGGCGTCAAGGTCTAATATCTTCATGGTTAAGGTGGGTTGCTTTAGTGAAAGTTTAACGCGAAGAGGATGTTTGCGTCGAAGCACTGACTGGGGTTTCATATTGATTTTAAATATAAGTATTTTTCAAATCAATAATACGAAAGGAAAATTGTCACTAGTGACGTTTTGCGGAATAAAAGACGTAATATTTGAAATATGTGTTTTAAGCAAGGCACTGCAAGCAAATATCTGCTAGGTAACGCGTTTAAACTGAAAATAGAATTAGCGAAGAGGCTATGCAGGATGAAAAATTATATCAACTGGTAAACCAGTTACTGCAAATTATTCTTCGCTGGAAATAAGGTAAAATTACAAAATTTCAACTTTATTTCTAGAATTAACCTTTATATTCCGTCCTTTTGACGTAAATCTGCGAGAACTTTAATGAGGATATTTAGGGTGAAAAAATTTAAAAACTTTCTATTTTACTCTATGCAATTGCAATAACTGCAAGTGTGTGCAGCTGATAATGAGGTAGAAATACAATAACTTATCAATAATTATGCTAATATTTTCAACAGGAAACGAAGAAATCGGTTTAAAATTCGAGAATTCAGTTATCTTCAAATTTGAACCAACCGCGTTCGACCTTGACCCTGACCTTAACCTTGGTTCCTACTTGCCTGACCGCAGCCAGAAGTTCTAAGTAGGTAATAGGTACTCATCGCCTCAGGCGATCACAAGTAGCGTTTTTCAAGGCACGGTTATAGGTCCCCTTCTCTTCGTTCTCTAAATAAACGACATTTAAACTTTACTAACAAATTCACAATTTTTTCTTTACGCTGACGATCTCGAGTGCATTTATTCATTTTCGAAAGACACTGCAAATAGTTACGTTTATAAAATCAAAGCTGATCTTCTTATACTCTCACGTTGGAGCTCTAGTTGGCAGATGGGATTTTCTCCATCCAAGAGTAGTTTCATGTTTTTTGGCCCCGCCAAGCTTCCTGGACTTCTAGTATTTCAAAATAGTACACTTATAGAACGATCAACCATAAGAGACTTAGGTCTAAGTAACATGAATAAGCTTGCATTATCGCCTCATGTGAAACCTGCCACATGTCTTTTCTAAATCTTCTAACCTCTCTTCGTAATGATCATCTCTTTGTGGTAGTTATCTATTTTGATCTTAGTAAGGCATTCGGTAAACTGCCTCATAAACAACCTATAGCTAAACTAGAAGCTATAGGATTTCGTAGTCCCCTTACTGACTTATTAGATCATACCTTAATGATCGAAAGCAAAACGTTTTAGTAGGGTCCTCATACTCAAGAGCTACCCCGATTGGTAGTGGTGTCCTTCAAGGTACCGTATTAGGTCCTTTGTTGTTCTTACTGTATATAAATGATATTTCATCGATAGTTAAACATTCTCAAGCTTTTATTAATGCTGATGACCTCAAATGCGTGTATTCCTTCTCTAACTCTACGACCGAACGGTGCCTAGAAAAAAATCATTTAGACTTAGACGCTCTTTCGGCCTGGAGCTCCACATGGCTAATGGAGTGCTCACCTATTAAGTGTCGCTACATGAGTTTTGGGCTTGCAAGGCTGCCGCAACCTCTTATTTTTGAAGGTTGCCCTATGAGTTAATGTTCCTCCATCAAGGAATTGGGCTTAAGCTACACCAATAAATTAGATCTTTCGCCTCATGCCGATAGAATTATGGCCAAAGCTGCTCAGATTTGCGGCCTTATTTCTTATAATTTCTACCTTGATAAAATTAAATTAAGACTTTTTCGTATGTTTGTACTTCCCATTCTTGAATTTTGCTGTCCTTTCTTCGGTTTAATGAACGAATCTAGCCGTTCAAAAATTGAAAATGTCCAAAGACATTTCACAAAAAAAAACCCCTATTTCCGAATCTTTCAACTACTACCTACTCAATAAGATGCCAGCTAATGAAGCTAACATTTCTTTGGGTCAGGAGACTTGAGGCAGGCTTTGTCTTCTTTTTCGAATTAATAATAGTTCAACTCTCCCAAAGCTTTCTGTCATCACCCCCGTTAGTCTTCCTTATAACCTAAGAAATTCTGCACTAATTATACCTCCCCCTGCATCCTCAACGTGTAAACGCTCTCTCTTCTTTGCTTCTAGGTATAGTTTTCTTTGGAATAACTTGTCAATTGAAATTAGGTCGTTAAATAGTCTATCTGCATTCAAGCGAAGACTGCACATTTATCTTAACACTGATTCTATTAACCTTTTATTTCTCATCCTTTCCCAGAAGCTTTCCCCATGACTCGGAGAAAGGACCATCGGGAATTTAAGTGACCCTTTTGAAACTATATTTTCGCTTCCTCGGGTCACCCATGAACTATGATGTCTCCCTATATCACCAGTTATCTAAACGATGACGTCATTCGGACGTACACATTCGGTGGTCCACAGTCTAAATTGCTACCGTTTCTTTGGATACTAACCATCATCAGAATTAAATTCTGGATCCTAAGATGCTAAGGACTTAAGTTCATTGACGCATTTTCGTGAGATTTTGTTTCATACGCCTAAGAGATCGAGAATGAATCACCTCGACGTTTTATTATCTCATTCTGAAATGCTACTACCGTATTACCCTTATCTATCACATGACCATTTTCCCTAAGCAGTTATTTTCTCCTACCTTCTATTAAAAAATGAAGGCTTATTGAACTCTGCCTCCATTTTTATGGTAGGATTTTTTTTCACTGCCTATTTTTTCTAGTTCACCATTAATTTTGAAACATCGCTTACTGTTGACATAGCAAGATAAGTTATGTATTTGTACATTTTATCTGCACACATTGTCATGAATTTATTTCGTTACAAATGTTTGCTTGGACAGTGCCTTGCCGGTGCTAACCAAATATAAATTCTAAATTCTAAAACCAATGAAGTAAAGGAGAGGAGACCCGATGCCGAAGGCTTCCAGTTTCACCACCATACGTCTGTGCGGTACCTTGTCAAAGGTTTTGCTCTGGTCAAAATAGATCACAACCACTGACTGTTACTAATCACTGCATCATCTCCCAGGTAGAAAACAATATTAAGAGCTTATTTTCTAGGTAAAAGTCGAGAATTTTATTAAAAATAATTTTTCCAAGAAGTTTTTTTAGAGCCGGGGTTTTGTGAACGCCTAGATAATTATTTATGTCCGAACGAGATCCGGAGTTGAAGACAGGAAGAATAATAGATGTCTTCCATGTTTCAGGAAAGAATCCATTTAAAAGATAGACTAAGAATATATGGCTAAGCAATCGGGAAAAGCTCGGAAGTCTCTTAATAACTGAGTTTAGAATATCATCAGTCCCCGGAGATTGCGAATTTTTCAGACGCATTATTTGCTTACGAATTAGTTCTAAAGAGAAATCAATGGTGCTGATAACATTGAATGAGGAACCGGTTCATATTTCATCGTACGATGATTTGCAAAGAACGCACTATCAATTCTGCCTTGTCAGAGTCTTCGAGAACGAAGTTCTTACCTTCATTTAGTAATAGAGGTATTTTCTAACCTCGTTTAGAGGAGGATCGACGGCGGAACAGTTGAGAAACAGATTTTGCAGAGTTTGGTTCGCTGAGTGGGCAAGATTCCTTCTATCTGTCACGTGCAAGACAAATCTTAGAGGCTTATTCAAAAATCTCTACAATTCTTAGCTGTACATATAACGAACTAGTATATTGATCTTTAAAATGCTTCCTCAATTTCTATAGTCTTGGCAAAATAAAGTGAGGAACGATGGATTCCAAGATGTAGGGCTTGACTATTTTGGTTGGCACAAGCTACCCGGATGTTAGTTTGAAACGACTTACATGAAGTCACAAAGACATGCTGCGTCGTTTATGGAGGAGAGATGCTGCCAGTCCAATGAGTCCAAAAAGTTACTAATTAAGCTCATATCTGCGAGGTAAAAAGCATGATAGGTACGAACGGCACTAGCCTTTTTCGATGAAACAATCGGAAGGCAACAGCGAATTAGTGTATGGTCACTTTGGAAGAGGCCCTGCTTAAAATCAACGAAGAGGGAACAATTTCATTTGTGAAAATCAGGTCTAAAATATGCTTGTCTCTCGTTGAAGAACGGACAAGCTGGGACCAATTAGAAAAAAAATTGGTATCGAGGAAAGGCTGAAATCTGGGTGGACAAAAGTTTGAAATCCAGTCAATTTCAGAAAAATTAAAATCCCCAGCTAATTTTTATGTTAAAATTGGGCTCCGAAACCAATTTAAAATTTTCACAAAGTTTTTGCATCTTCATCGGATGATGAATAAGGCAGGTTGTCAATACATCCGAGAATCGCCTTTAGACGGGGCGAGAGGATAATGGATGCGAAGCCGTAATTGCCAGAGAATGACGTAACGCTTAGATCAAACGGGAAGGGCTTAAATGAAGCTTTAATATAGAGAAGACAACCACCACCACCACGCTTACTTGTGTGGTCTTGACGGTAGAGATCGTATTGGTCTATGACAAGCAAAGAGTCGGAAATTAAGGGATGGGTCCAAAGATTCAGTTACGCTTAAAACATCAGGCGTTAACTCGAAAGCAATGTTTCTCAGTTGGGCCATCTTATTTATAATAGACCTAGCATTAAGAAATATGACATCTAGGGTTTTTGAGTATCCAAACTAGGGTTATCGTTATTTATAAATAAAAATTGGAGGTAGGTAATTAAGTTGGAAGTTATTGTGGTTTGGAGGGTAACTGCCAACTGCGCCAGAACGATTGGTATAAGGAACGTCATAAACATTACGCTGTACTTCGAGTACTCACTGTTTTCCAAACCAAATTTACCCGATACTTAGTAAAGAAACATTTAGAACTGAGGGCTACTCACTTATGAGAGGACAAATGTCAGAGATATCCTGGGAAACAGAACTACATGGTGGAACCAATAAAGATTGGGCGACATTGAGCTCGTTATTGAAAAGGATTGTTAACCTCAACTGTCCTCTCAGGAGAAGATATCCACAAACCGCCCAAAGTGGATAATCGCAAAATTGCAGGCCTCTTTAAAATAAAGAAATCGCTTCTGGAAGCGTTACAGACAAATCGGCTCCGAAGCTCACTTACTGGAATATCAGCAGCTACAAAACGTTTTTAAATGTGAGGCTTCTAAGCTGCGGATGAAGTTCAAACTAAACATACTGCAAAAATCGTTGGACCACCCCAATATGCTTTATGGCTACATACGGAGTACAAAGGGGATTCAGGAAATGATTCCTGCCCTTAGGTCTGCAGACGGAAAACTGGAGACCGACGATCAGGTTAAAGCATCCTTTCTTTCAATATTCTTTCAGACCGTCTTCCCCCGAGAGCTTAATAATTTTGCTGCTTTTCCACCAGTTTGTCAACCAATGTATACCCCTCATTTTCCATCCTCATCCACCTCCTCCTCATCCACAACAAAAGGACCTAGACCTAGACTTATCACCAACCATTCTTAGAACCGAATTACTTTGCATAAAGCCTGCCAAGTCACCTGGGCCGGATAGAATTCCTGCATTAGCACTTAGAGAACTTGCTGATGAACTGTTTTTACCATTTTCCGTCATATTCCAAAACTTCCTTTGAAGAAAGCAAACTCCCGGAAGAATGGAAGTGTGCATTCATCGCCCCGATCTATAAAGGAGGTTCACGACTGGACTGTGAAAATTACCGCCTTGCCAGTTCAACTGGCATAGCGGGTAAAATAATGGAGCGTATTATCAAGAGGCATTAAATGTGCTATCTGGAAAACAACCACATCCTATGTGATGTCCAACATGGCTTCCAGTCCAGGACTTTCCTGTCTTAAGAGTGCCCTTCAGTCGCATGAGTAATGGACAAAAGGCAGCAGATAAGGGTCATCCAGTAGATGTTGTATTTTTTGACTTCAAGAAGACCTTTGATAGTGTACCACACGGGCATCTTTTACAGAAGATTTGGAACGTCGGAATTTGAGGAAAACTTTTCAATTGGATCAAGAATTTCTTGTCTTTCAGAGTACAGAGTGTTGTTGTTTGAAAATCTAGCTCGGAATGGGCGAAAGTAGAAAGTGGTGTTCCACAGGGCCCCCTACTCGACCTAATCTACGTTAACGACTGTCTCAATGACCTTGATTGAAGCTTTCATGTTCCCAGATGACATAAAAATATGAACTGAAGTCAGCTGCGCTGATGACGCAAAAGATTTAGAGTCGAATATCAACAAACTAAGTGCCTGGTCGGCTAGGTGGCTGCTTAAGTTTAATGTATCCAAGTGAGTGATCCTACACACAAGCGACGGTCGAAAAGTATCTCTGAAACACCAGTTCCTTATTAATGGCACTGCATTACAAGAGGGAGAAACACACAAAGATCTGGGCATGTGGACAACTGCAAATTTGATGCCCTCAGAACACTGTAAGAAAGCAGTACAGAAGGCAACATGCACACTGCATTGGATCAGACGTGCGTTTAAAATATTCCCCCCTGATCTCTTCGAAAAAGTATATGGCATCTTCGTGAGACCGCACTTAGATTACGGAATACCAGCCTGGATACCGTGGATGAATAAAGATGCTGCCTCCTCGAAACAGGTGCAACGGAGAGCAACGAAGATGTTCGATGGTTTTAAGACTTTACCGTACCAAGACAGATTTAAAAACTTGACTTATTTTCTCTTTCCTACAGGCAATTACGGTGTTGACTGCTCTGGACATTCCGGATTATCTGTAGTCATTATTCCTCCCTGAGATCGGAGGATTTCTTCGAGTTTGCCTGCACAACTCATCTGCGTGGTCATCCGTACAAGGTCAATAGGGAACGCATGTGATTGAACCTCAGAAAGTTTTTTTTAGCCAACGAGTGGAATGAGCTTGGAACTCGTTATCAAGTGAGATGGTTACCTCTGATTTTAAAAGAAGGCTTGATGACATAATATTTGACAAAATAAAACTTTCGCAACAGGATAACTTGAAACCAGCCTTTTAAAATCTGTCGGTTTCTAATTTTCTTCCACAATGTTTCACCTTAAGATGTGAACACGCATTTGAAGTTATGTTATGATTTGAATCAAATATTTTTAAATGTGCACCATTTTTTATATTGACTGTACACATGGGATGATAGTTTTATATTAATAGGGTCATCAAGGGCAATGCCTGTAACCCTTCAAAAAATATACAATATAACAAAAGGCTGAGAGGGATATCTAAAATGTGCGGGAATAAAGCTTTCCGGTATCGAAACACCATAGGGGTTAAGACTAGGATATGCCTGTTGGTAGTTAAAACAGATTGATGGGAAGTTAGATGGAATATAGAGGCTGGTGGGAGAGGGCAAGCAGCTATAAGAATTAAGTGCTAGATAGCCAGGTCTTGTATATCGGTTAACGTGGTTATGGTTATTTGCCTGCTGGAGAGCCTTGGTTAGTTTTGCAGAAGGCAGTATTTGATTACTGAGAACTGCGCTATCTTGCTTTTTGGTCTGGTTTGGAGTTACGTCCTTCGGACAACCTGTCTTAGGTCATATAATTGGGAATATAAAAAGACCCGTGGGGTTATGGGACAAGCTAGCTTGTGGAGGGTTAAATAAGTTGTCTTTAAATTCATATGATTGCGGATTTTGTATTGTAAGAACGTTATTTATGCGAGGTGGCTCGGGAAATTTCACGGAGAGGCCTGGAGAACTGCGTTTTAGAGGTAAGGTTGTCAGTCCAAGTGTTTGGACGGGCAAAGCGGTATAAATGCTTAAGACTAGGTTGCGGACATTACAGGTGGGCTGAAAGCACCGGAAATTTCATTATTTGGCCTTGGGGAAACGAAGTAGCAGGTTGGGTGGAGGGTGCTGAGCGAACTGGACATCTGAAGTGATGAATTAACCAGTGCATTGAGGTTAGTGGCAATACGACCAGACTTATTAATATAAGGTTAAGAAATGTATGATAGGGAGGACCCATTTATTCGCTCCATTGGTGTAAGATCTCGACAAAGCAAACATTTTGTCATTTCCAAATAGCGAGAAGTGTGACCTCACTGAGCAAAGATTGAGTCCACCTCAACTGTTGAAAACAATTAAAATAAGATTGGAGGATTCTTGCTATGTGAAGAGAGGCGTTTTGCTTCCACTATTTTGTAGTTAAAACCATCCGAGTACAAAAAGGCCATAGCAACGTAAACTTGGCGTCTGCGTGTGGGAGCATTTTTAGGAGAAAATTATGATTACGTTTCTGTCTGTCAAAAGCCTCGCTGGTGACCAAGTGAACAAGCGAATCAAGACGTCTGCAATCCTGAGAGGGAACATCAGATATGCTACCATCGAGCAGGTTGCCGAGTATAGATAAAATAGATCCAAACTTCATCATGAAGTCATTACACCTCTGTAAAGCGGATAGATCTATCTGTTAAACTTTGACTATGGGTTGTACATTTTAGTCAATGTTGAGACTGCTAGGTGTATCCAAGCATGTAGTCCCAAGGCATGTAGATGACGACTAATTTAGGTTTTTGGTTTCATCTTTCATCGAAAATATGAGTACGATCTACAAAGGATACGCAGGGTATACTTCATTTATGCTGATAAAGATTTAAAACCGGTTGATATGATGATATTAAAAAAGTCTCTGCACATAAATTTTTATGGGAAAATTGATAATGTTTATGAAATTTCAACCTAAATTATATATTAGTGCTTTATACTTGTACTTTTTCTACGTGGATTTATAGGGACGGCAAGTGAGGCTAAGTCATGTAAAGCAGTGTGAGACTGAATAAATAATAAATAAATAAATTGTATATTTAAGGCCCAGAGGGCCCCATCAGTACAAACTTAGTACCATGGTTTAAATAAATACAAAGTGGATAATTGCTACACTATGTGAGCATCCATATGAACAGCAGAAATGAGTAGTATGGTAAACATATTCGATGCAAAAATATTTGCCATTTTTAAAACAAAAGTTAACAATCGTTGGCATATACGGTTAACTCGAAAAGAAGCAGTAAAAAAAACTCCCAGGGTTTAATCGGAGGCGGAGTTCGGCGAGACGCCAATTTTAAAAAAATAGGAGAAAAAAACTGCTTCACTAAAAAATTAATAGCTAAATGCAATGGGATAGTATTGTGATGTAAAATATTGTAAAATATAAAAACTAAAGTTATTTGTAGTTGTCTAAGAGCTAGAAATATAAAACTTTATAAACACTTTAGCCACTGAATATAGCAAGAAACAAATAAATCCATTAAAAGTTGAGAACGAGAACGAGGAGAGCTTTTTGGGCGCGTGTTTGGAACATTTATCCGGCCGGTGTTGGAATATTGCGTTCAGGCGTGGTGCCCTTGGACGAAACATGACTACGCTCTGCTGGAGAAAGTTCAACGGAGGGCAACGAAACTAGTCAGTGGATTGGAATGCCTACCCTATGAGGGCCGCCTAGAAAGACTTAAAAATTTTCCCCTCTCTTATAGGCAATACAGAGGGGATATGATCTTAGTCTTCAAACTGGTCAGAGGAGTTGATTGTGCTCTTCAGATGGCCAACTTTTTTGAATTGGCAAACATGACAAGTCTCCGAGGACACCCATACAAACTGAAAATAAATCACGCCAAACTTGAAGTGCGGGCCAACTTCTTTTCCCCAACGGGTGATTGACGAATGGAACAAACTGCCAGCCCTCAGTTGTTCAGGCTGAAAGCGTTGAAATGTTTAAAAAGAAGACTTGATGCATTTTTACTTGATGAACATATAATTAGTCGACAGCAATGATTGATATACTAAGACGACTATCGCCATGTAACATTTGCTTGTTTTGCTAGCGTCTATCTGTAAATAGGGCTTTCAAAGGCTCTGCCTATCTCCCTTATATATACTGAATTATACTGAATTATAAATGAGGCTATGTCGGGTGAACACTATGACACTGTACAGTTCAACCTATTGTTAAAGGCAAAGACCCCAGGTATGCGCATACAATTACGGGTTAGAAATGAAAAACGTTTATCTACAATTGAGCCAATATTATCAGTTTAAACGAAAATAAACGTTCAAAGATTTGAGATTTCACTCAGCTTATGTATTTGAATATAGCTTCCGCAAGGTCAGCTAGAATTTAGATATAATGTATCACGTCTACAGGACACAGTACGATATTGGAAAAAACGACTGAAAGTGTCTCAAAAAACAAAAAATAATACTTCGCAGTGCATCCGAAAAGCAAAATCAACCAGGGTGTTGGTATAAGTGGACTGATCCTTAGCATGCTGCGTACAAAAACCACGTGGCAAAGGTCGCAACTGATCAGAAAGTTGCATTTAGCTAAGAACTATGCGTTGACTCTGCCACCACAAACCCTAATAGACAAGAAGGCAGCGAAAACGGCAATGACCGTAGTGTGGTCTCTTTAAACATCGGGCCCACAAAGTGATCGCAGTAAATGCATGGTCATACTGGACGCGTCGAAAAAGAGAAAACACCATATCACAGTACTATTCCAGCAAAATATCGAACCCCTCAAAAACTGGACGTGAAAGTCACCGTTCTAAAGCCCTTTAGGACTGGCCGAAGAAAATAATCAGAAGACCGCTTCACTTGGTCTTCCAGAAGGACGATGAAGTGCATATGTTTCTGAGTAGGAAATTCTTCCTCTGAAATGCCCCATCTACGTTTCCTGGAGAAAAGAGTGGAGAGAACTGAACGCAAAACTCCTCAGGAAATTTAGCCTTGGCCATCGCAATCGAACCATCATGAATATAAAAATTAAACATGTATAGGGATAATTTCTTCTGGAGATTCTGATGACCCTAAGGTTTAGGCGCGCTAGACGCTAGTTCGTCTCGATGTGTACCAACATAATTTCGAATTCAATTCCATGACGTAAGCAGATATTTATATAACGGAACTGGTCAGTTTGATTGAGCATTGTGTACAAATTCTCAAAGCTGTCTTTCGAAAATTTACAAAATCAAGGCTCTATTCTCAGAAGGGATCCCAATGCCGTTTTCATAACGGTACTTGACTAAAATTCAAAATCACATATAACATGATAGTGAGATAAGAATAACAGCTCTTTCACAGAGACGGTCAAATAAGATGGTAAGGTGGGATACGGATATACATTAGGTCAGGAATTTTGACGGTTGACCAGGCGCATACCGTGCGCCTTGAATATGAAACTGTCTAAAGAGTAATTCTATAAAACTAGAATTCCCGATTTACAGACCACCCGATGAACTGAGTGCAGCTGAAGTGTCCTTTTGCCACTTAGTCAAGGAAGAGTTCTTACTCTTGGAGATTTTAACGCAATAACAATAGACATGCGTAATCTGGCAGTTAACGATACGCCTAGTTATCTAATTAAAATATAAAGGATATTACGTTCAATTTTCCTTTCATGTTAATTTTATTGAATTAACTTCCATGATTTCGAATAAATACTGGTATCTAAGTCCTTATATAAGTGTTATTGTGCCTTCGCAGTTGCATCCCTTCACACCTATATAATTTTGCTTGACGGATCTAAAATTTTAATTGGGTTTTGAGCTAATACATTCTACAATTTTTCTTGCACCTCCTGTCTGCTGACTATGAAAAACAGTGAATCCTTTCAGTAGGACCCATTTTCTCCTTTCTATTTCAGTGTTAAGACAGCGTCTCTAGATCTTGCAGACGTTCAATACGCAGATTTTGCACAAAGCGCACGAAATGGTCAGAAGAGGAAGACTCGAAAAATGGAAAGGGATTGATTTTTAAAGTTTAGGAGAAACTCATAATTATTATGGAAAATTGCTTTAATATTTATGCAATATTTATTTATTGTAACGAGTATGCGGGGATTCTTGTTATAAACCATGTACATATTTATCTGCGCCACTTTAGAGTTCCTGTTAGCATGTCGAAGCGTGGTGAGTACAGGTGTGGTTTCATTTAGTGATTATCCTCGAATAAGAATATTTCTGCATTAACTTTTGTTTTCTTAAGGACGTGGTGGCTCTTCGGGAGGCAAGTTTCGAATCTCTCTGGGTCTCCCAGTCGGAGCTGTGATTAATTGTGCTGATAACACTGGCGCTAAGAATCTCTATGTGATCGCGGTTTTCGGTGTTCGCGGTCGCCTCAACCGTCTACCGTCCGCTGCAACAGGTGATTGCGTTGTCTGCTCTGTGAAAAAGGGAAAGCCAGAGCTTCGGAAGAAAGTTTGGCAGGCTGTGGTGATAAGACAACGGAAATCATATCGGAGAAAGGATGGAACCTTTATCTACTTTGAAGATAATGCTGGCGTTATTGTTAAAGCCAATGGTGAAATGAAGGGTAAGTGGTTCGCAAGTATCACATTTCAAGTACTGCTAGTGGTGCATGCCAAATTGCGCTGCGGTCCCCCGACGGCGCCCAGACAGCATGCTACATTGATGTGCCGGTTACTTGACGTTACAACCATTGGCTACATCATTTAATTCATGTTCATTGTGGATTAATACTGAAATGTTGGGGTTGTCTCGACAGGCGTAGTTCCATCGAAGTCGTCTTGCTTATCTGCCTGTGTCCGTTTTTTAACTTATGCTTTGTAATATCGGATCCAGGTGTATTATAGGTAGCTTCCTGTATCCAGTTCTTAGACGTGCGATTAACTAGTTAGGTTTTTAAATTCAATTTAACTAAAATTCTGTTACGAGTCACCTCCCAGCCAGACTGCACTAGACAAGAATGGGTACCACGTTGGCTCGTGGTCTTCGTTCGCATGATCGCTGCGTCCCTATGAGTTTTACTTGCCACATGGCGCTTCTTATGCGGGGCTTAATTCTACGTTAGCCACCCCCTCTGTCTCATTACCTGCCACTGGAAAGCTAAGACAGTCCTGTAGTACAAGGATGAAGTAAATAAAAAGTAATGTCGATATCGAGGCCCGTCATCATGTTAAATTAGTGCTTTATTTACTTAACTAGGCCTGCCGTCCATGACCCATTTTTATGCGCCCAGTGTCGTTAATTGAGAGGCTACCAACCGGCGAGGTCACAAGGGTTTTCGGACGCAGGACCGAGCATAAATAACCTGTTACGGCACACGCAAGATCTGAGCGTCAATAAAGCTCGCAGCGCGTGAAGATAGAGGCGAGGTCGCGTCTCGCGCGTAGATTGGCATAGCTTTGTCATTCAGCAAATTCACGCCCGCATCCAGTCACCAAGATCACAATGGCTGCTAGAAGTGTGATAAAGATGCGACGAAAGTGTAATGTCTGCGAAAAAGTTTGCCTTATAGTTATAGATGCACCGAATTTATGGGTGTTGTAATAGGCCTCGTTGGTTTCGACGGCCAACATATCCTAGGGAAAGTGCGGGGTTCCCCCGTCGCAATTATTCATCATCAGCGTTTGATCGCATTTTTTCAATGGATTCAGGCCTGTGCCAATCAAATTTGCTACGTGCACTATGACATATTACGTTATCCTAATGCGGGTTTGCTTTTTAACTGCCATATTCTACCCTCAAAGCGCTGCTTTTTCTTTCTTCATACCGGTTATACCTTGCCTCTTTTTTGCAGGCTCTGCCATTACGGGTCCTGTCGCAAAAGAATGTGCTGATATGTGGCCTAGGATAGCTTCCAACGCAGGATCCATACACTGATTTGTAAAATACATTTTCTGGCAAAAGGTTGCAGTGGAGAGCCTGTTTTGACATTTGTTGTTTCCTTGGCTTATTGTCGCTGCAGACAGAGGAAGTTTGCTAAATAGTGGAACCAGCAACACCAATTCGATCAACTGGGGACCTGGTAATGTGGTCAAGTAACAGCTGCCATGTTGACTCGCCACTGAAACTAAAAAAGCGGGTAACCATCGAAAATTCGATTATTTGTCTCCTGATCTAACGGCTGTTTGACAGTCGTCTGCACGTGCCAGGTGTTGCGATTATTTTTACGGTCAGCTTCATTCAGGCGAAACAGCTGCTTTCGGCTTCCACTTATTCGCCCGAACCGCAGAGAGCCTTGGCCTCCGACCCATTCAAGTTGACCTCTGGTTATACCGACTCAAAGGCCACGTTTGCGATGCCATCGAAATGCTAGGTTTTACATTAGCAGCGTCAAAATGTCACAGTTCAGATGGGGCATTTTGAATGGATGGCTAAATAGGTTTCGGCTACATCTACCTCAAAGCTTGTTTTCTTACCTAACCGCCTTTCACTAGTCATTTAACATCACGGTGGTCGACAGTCACCCTTTGGGTCATACTCCGAAGAGTTGGTTGGTTTGTATATTTGCCAGTATGCAAATTTTCTGCTTCAGTGACCCAGAGCTTGTTCATGTACGGGTTAGGCAGTAGAAACGGTCAAAGCACTGGCGGACTCGTAATTGCGGTCGGTAAGTATAATCCAGTTAATTGCCCTCTAATGCGGGGTCGCCTAGTGCTAATGCTTTCAATGAGCCGGGGTTGATGCCAGCTGTGAGGGTTGTGAAACAGTGGTGTGAAATGCGTGAGTATAGCCACTTGTTAACCTCTGCAGAACAGAAATTTGTCACGTAGCGAAGAGCTTTAACACAGTGATAATCGGTCTCTCAGCATCCATTAGCTACATGGTCGGTGTGCATTGCACACCGGTTGCTCGCGCAGTGGTGCCGTTTCTAGTCAGCGAGGGTGTTCCGAACAGAAAAGTGCAGACTGAAGCGTTTGAGGCTTAACTGCCTGCATCTACGTGAAGTGGATGCTAGGGATCGCGGTATCCACCACGATCTACGGTTTGAAGAGCGGAGTCCGGAAGTGCAGCATCAGAAAGGGAACTCATCGTCCGTTTCCGATAAGTCCCTTGTAAAGCGATAATGTCTGATTCGAGGCAATGGTGTCGGATCGAAGGTAACAAACACTGATTTCATAGACGAGCGATGGAGATGTGTGGCTTGAGCTATTCTTGCCGTGTGCAGATCAGGTCTGTGTACCTAGCTCGGGAGTTGGTTCCCAGTTAGCTGCGCTTAATTATCTCCGCGGGTGTAGCGCAACCGTAGGGGATGGTTGACCGGATCAATGCATGGAAAACGTGTATCTTAATGGCGGTGATGTTAAAAGAGTTTTGCGCTTCGTTTTGAAAGTATCATTCAAATTTTTAGAAAAATTTATCCACTGAAGTCATGGGATAAATTAACAGATTATGTAAGAGTGAAAGGGTAAAAAGCGGACATCTATTTGGGAGAAAGTTGTGATCTCAGTTTCTGTATTTCTATCTCTTCCTGCGCAGTGTAGCTGGCTAGAAATCGTATTTCTAGGAAATTATGGACTCGTCCTACGGATTGATAAAACACCGTGAGCAACATTCTCGCCCCGAACTACTTGAGACTGTCTACTTCAAGTTGACAGCCATTAATCCGGAGGGATTCTTTCTGCTGGTCAGTGGTCTTCGCAACTTATATCTGTACACCGATGGAATCCGACGCCTCGTTCGCGCCTGGCACCACAAACTGCAGATTATAGAAGATGGACGATGACAAGGCAATATCGTTAGCATGGTCTTGGTCCAGATCTAACAGATATCAAAAAGTTTGGAGAGGTTATTATGGATTAAAACTCGGGTTGTAGTCGAGCGATTATGGCGTGTTTTTTGTTATCGGCTTGCCATTTAGTTCCATAATCCGCCACGGTGATGCACGATAGAAGCAGTTGGTCTTCAGTTGATGATAGTCACGGTGGAATTCAAGAATGCGACTCAGCGACTTGATCAGCGTAGGGGCATCGCAAGTATTTGCCTACGCAACTACGGTTTCTACCACCATCTCCGTAGCAGGATCACAAGATCGACTAGGAGAAACTGCAAACACATGATTGGTATGAGGAAATTCACGGAGCAGCCTTCGGGCACAAGTGATACTCGGTTACTCGCACAGTTTCTCAACTTCGGTAACCAATTAGTGAAGTCCTCGCTCTTCTCTATCTCAGATCTTTATCTTTCCTACGGGATGCAATGTAGTGTGGACATCCCTCTTTCCCATGAGAACGATCGTTGATACGACATAGAGAATACACAACAAAAAGTCCCCCAGAGAGAATGATAACGCCACCCCATGGCCTAATACGAGCAGTCGGGGGGCATCTGCATTGTTCTTGACTGGGTTCTGAGGAATGACTCACGCTACCAGATGGGCATTTTGCAGACGATTGATTTTTGAGAATTACTAGGAGACTTTGGTTGAGGTGTTTGCGTCCTTAAGCATTTCAATGATTTGAGTAATTCCAGCCGGATTTTCAAATAATTTCTAACGCATCTGATTTATGTCAGCAACATTTTCGAGCTCTGGACTTATGATAACCTCGAGTTCCCTTGAATATAGGAAATAGAACTTCTGACACGCTTGTAAAATTTTCATTTTTATTTCGCAATTTGTGCTAGGTGGTGGTTACTATGTGCTTGTGGTTTAGGTGGACCTGGAGACAGTATTGCGCACTCTGACCGAGCTAGTGTGTGTCCTAAACACGCAAGCAGTTAGCTGAAAGTGATACGGATTATCAGGTAGAACCCAGTAGCGATTACTTTATGAGTTTACTTTATGCGGCGCATCCGCCTAACTTTTCCTTAGCCCCACGCTCCGATAACAAGACAGAGTCGAAAATAACTAAAGGTGGACGTTGACTTATTGGGTCTTTGGGAGCGTCTCGGATTTTACGTAAGCAGAACTGTTATAAGGGTCAGGAGGTGCTCATCCTGAGACTGAATATTTCGGTCTACCAAAGGTCTGGCTGTCTTTTATAAATCCGGTTTTCGACGTACTCATTTATTGTGATGGTGTGCAAAATAGTGCTAAATGGGCAGCATTTGTGGCCTATGGCTGCGACGTAGTTACCGATGACGGGGTCGTATTTAATTTACTTAGTGCCATCGTCTCTTATTGCCACCTCTGTGGTTGGGTTTACAACCTCGATTTCGCTACTTCAATTTCGTCTCCTGACAAGCAAACAGTCGAGAAGTTGCCACTGACACAATGGAGGATGAATCCAGGCTATCTTTTGCTATCGGAAAGTCAAAAGGTCCGGAGCAGTTGAAGTGAAGTGCTCCGGTGGCAGAAATTTCAATTCAAAATGCAGGAAGGCAGAGTTAATAGGGCAGTATTTTTTACGAGCGGCTCAGTAGTCAGTAGCAGCCAGAATTAATCTGAGTCAAGACTCAGTCATTGCTATTGTGTCTATCAGAGCAAGATGTGAACGTGATGGGTGCGGTGGTCAACAATTGATGGACAAAGGCTCGATTTGCATCACGATATTGGCAAACCGAAGGCCGGCACATGCAATGCATACAGTCAAACGGCAAGAGCGGCTCAGTTGCTGTTGCTATGCTGGATAACCTACCACAGTACCTAATCGCCAAGCCGAAGGTGGCTTGAAACGCCTTCAAAGTTGTTGAAGTCTGAAAAACGTGAGTGACTTAATGATCAGGAAAGTGAATGTGGCCTCGGTGGGACTGGGTAAATCAGGTTGCCTTGCACAAAATCCCAGGAGGAGTAAATATTATTGCGTCATAGCCCTAACTCTAGCACCGATTCAAATATTCACCCTAACTCTAACATTAACTCCAACCCTGACCGTTAACCTAACCGAGATTTTACGTTTACCAAAACCATAACTCGGACCCTAGTACTAACTCTAATTGCCACGGAATTAAACGCAAGGCTCCAATAATAGGAGGTTTCTATTCCCATATCTTGTCGTGGCTTCCAATGCGTTCAAAAGTTGGCATCCCTAACGTGAATGCGTTATCTTGTTATTAGCCTGCACGATAATAAATAGCAGAAACGTACTTCAGTGTATTTTTCGAATCGAAACACATGGCAAAATTTCGGTATACATTGCATGATGTAGGCAGTCTTCTCTACCTTCGCCACAACACGGTTTGTCTCACTAACGAAACCGATGTAAACTTGCAACGCATGCTCACTTAGGTGGAAAGAACTCAAATATCTACATTTGTATGGTTTCGTCCCCTAGATCAAATTACCATAGGGTTTTGTTGGATATACTTGGCTCTGTTTAGCAGGGATCCACAGGAAATGTGAACACACGGATGTAACTGAGGATTTCCCGATTTTATTTAAACTGGAATTTGGAACGGCCACCATTCCATCAAGGTTGATGTCCACGCATGGGCCTCCAAATTCTGCCTAAGATCTGTCAGCCACACGTTCAGTTGCCCGAGCGCTCTCCGTCATGGATTTTAGAAACACTGTGTTGAACCGAAGTCAAGGTTCCCTCCACTGTAAAACCCACGGTTATCTAGTGCAAATAACCACCAGCGTAAATTAAGTTAGTGCATACAAAATTTAAAGCAAGAAGTCAACATGAATGAAGCCCAATCTTTGGGAAACTTTCGTACTCAAGAAACTTCCCTGATGCCTTCAGCTATAAAATTTCCTAAATCAGTCCTCGTTGTCTTGAGTTGGAAAAACAACCGTTCGATGTCAAGTGGTTGGTCTAGGGACCCAATACCCAAGCGGGTCACTATGACTATACCTTTACAAGTCCCAGATATAATGAACATTTCCTAAAATTAAAATACTACTCCAAACGGCGACAAGAAACGTAAATCATTTGTGATGGAAAATTTCCTCGATCCAGAACTGGTGGCACATTTGGTCAACTCATTCACTCCCCCCAATTTAGGTAAGGGTAAAATCCATAGTAAAAGCGACAACCACCAGTCTCCAGCTGTTGGAGCCATGATTATCTGGTCTACAGTCAATAAGTGTAGTTGGTCTACGTTGCTCTGAGCCTCCCCAGGGATGGATCAAACCAAACGGAAAAATTAACAAGAGGAGACCTAGCCCATAAAGTGTCTTGATAATAAATCAACCTCTCAATCAAGAAGCAGGTGACGATCAAGGCTGATTACGTTTTCAATGGAGCTTGCTGCTACCATAATATCTGTTGACAGTTTGACAATCGATTTCAACGAGGTCCACCGTATGCTCCACTTCAGTTGGTGCAGGGACGGTGACTTGCGCGTGAATTAGTTTTAAGTAATAGTAGCCTTGTGCCGCAACTACCGCACTCTTTCCTCTTCCTCCTCCTCCTCCTCCTCCTCCTCCTCCTCCTCCTCCTCTTCCACCTCCCCCTCCACCTGAGCCCAGTTTCAAGAGAGAGTCAAGAAGACCGGAGATGGGAGAGGGCGCAAGTGGCTGGCGCGGCCGCAGCCACCCATTGGTGTACTATCACACCTGAATCGGATCCCACGGAGTGGGATTGCCATGAAGGCCACATTAAGAAGGATCCATTGCAGCCTGACTCTCAGTTCACCAGTCAGCCACTCACACAAAACACTAATTGGGCTGACCACGCGGTTCGAGTTATCCCGTCAGTTGGCAACCATCGAAGCCACGGCATTTAGCCCACCGTGATAGTTTAAGTGCATCAGATTGTTTATAGTGAGGAAAATGCGCTGAGCTGTTGACCTCACTCTCTCCCTCACCCCCACAATCAGACCACCATCCTAGCCAGTCAGTTGTCTGATGTGGGAGTGGGCGCATTGGCTGAGGAATCGGCGTACCCGTCTTCGCGCGCCACAGCACGACCTGTCCCCATAACGCACACACCAGGATTAACTTACTCAGGGGATATGGAGGAGCCGTCTTTTTCTGACTCCCAGTCCACTGGTCAGCCACTCTATGGCAGTTCGACCGTCGAGTTCGACGAGGTCCAGCGTATGCTCCACACAAGGTGGTGCAGGGACAGTGACTTGCGCGTGAATTAGTTTTAAGTGATATTAGCCTTGCGCTGCAGCTATCGCACTCTCCTCCTCCCTAACCTGAGCCCGGTGTCAAGACAGAGTCAAGAAGATCGGAGATGGGAGAGGGCGCAGGTGGCTGGCGCGGTCGGAGCCGCCCCTGGGTGTGCCACCACACCGGACTCGGATCCCACGGAGTGGGAGTGCCATAAAGACCACATTAAGAAGGAACCATGGCAACCTGACTCTCAGTCCGCCAGTCAGCCACTCCACACAAAACACACATTGGGCTGATCACGCGATCCGAGTTATCCCATCAGTTGGCAACCATTGAAGCCACGGCTTTTAGCGCACCGTGATTGTTTCAAGCGCGTCAGATTGTTTATAGTGAGAAAAATACGCTGAGCTGTCGAACTCACTCTCTCACTGCCACCCCCACAATCAGACCAATATCCGAGCCGGTCAGTTGTCTGATGCGGAAGCGGGCGCAGCTGCTGGTGACCTCGTCTACGTGTACTACGTACACGACCTGGCCCCCAAACACAAGCACCAGGATTTCAAACAACAGGGGGTTGAACGGCTTACATCTCACATGTGTGAGATAGCCAGAGGTCACGTTAAGAAGGAGCCATCGCAGCCTGACTCTCAGACCACCAGTCAGCCACTGAATATGAGAGAAGTCACAGGTGGCTGGCGCGGCCGGAGCCGCCCCTGGGCGTACCACCACACCTGGCTCGGATCCCACAGAGTGGCAGCCACGGTTTCTAGGAAACCGTGTTATACTCGGGTAAATGGTGATTGTGAGAGTGTTGTCGATGTATTGGTGTAGGTAGTGTGCGCTGATGTAGCTTAGCCTCCGGTGATTTACCGGAGGTTTTAGTGGAGGCGCATGTGTCCTAATAGGCCCATGCGGTGTGTAAATGTGCGGGAGCAGTGAGGGCAGTGAAGGCAGGCGTGTCGACTGTATGTCGGAGCCCCAGGCACTGGTTCACCAGCCTCCGTGCGATGGATTAGCAGGTGACCGACCAGACTGATGCGTGAGTTGAGGTTGCGGGCGCAGTGGGGGCAGGAGAAATCGGTAGAGGCTGGGGGGATGTCATTCATGGTAATGGGGGTGTCAGGGGCGCTAAGAATGGCAGGAGCGGAGGGTGTGCATGGTGTATCGGTGTTGTCGGCATTGTGGTGAATTCCGCTGTCATGGATGCGCATGTGACAGAATAGGTCCATGCGATGAGTGAATGCGCGAGGACAGTGAGGGCAGTGGAGGCGACGATCTCTGCTGTGTGATGGTGCTCCAGGCACTGGCTCACCGACCAGGCCGATGCGTGAGGTGAATGTGCGGTCGCATTGAGGACAGTTTAGGAGAGATTCCCCATCGCTGATGGTGGTGGTGGTGGTAGTGAAGGCGAAGGCGGTGGTGGTTGCGGTGGTGGGGGTAACAGGCGATGAGTAGATGGATGTGGTCTCTATGATGGTGGCAGTAATGGAATTGATGCCAGGAGTGAGGGTGGGGGAGTCAGAAGGAGGGTTGGCAGAATTTGACGTAGAAATTGGAATTGTCAGATTGTTGGTGCATTGCGTCCGAAGATGTCCAACCAGGCCGATTCGCGCGCGGAAGATGCGTTGACAGCGCGGGCATGTTGGCAGGGCCAGGGCATTGGCGGTGTTGGTCCGGGGCGCTGGTGACTTTCGTGCAGCTCTTTTGGCTTTTGCAGCGGCGATCCGGTTGGCCTCATTAGATTGCTGAACCAGTCTTCACTGATCTTCTCCATGCCGGTCTATCCTGGGCGAGGTCATCCCAGGTCGCCGCGTTGATTTGCAGTTGCTTCAGCGATTTCTTCAAAGTGTTCTTGTAACATCGTTGTTGACCTCCCTGCCGGCGAGAACCCGTAGCGACATCTCCGTAGAAAAGTCGTTTGGGTAGTTGCTCGTCGTCCATTCTTACCAGATGGCGGCTCCATCGCAGTTGCACTTGCCTCAGCATGGTATGGATGCTGAGGATTCCGGTCCCCTCCAGGACTTCCGTGTCTGGGATCCTGTCTTGCCATCTCATCTTCAATATTCTGTCGGAGGCAGCTGAGATGCAAGTGAATCAGCTTCCTGGCTTGTTTCGAGTAGATGGTCCAGGTCTCCGCTCCGTAAATGGGTGTCGTCAAGACGATGGCCTTGTACATCTTCAGTTTGGTGTTCAGGTGAATACCGTGGCGATTCCACACGGAGTCCTGCAGCCGGCCGAAGGCCTGACTAGCTTTGGAGATCCGTTGGGCAACCTTGTCATCGACTCTCGTGTCGCATGACAGCGTGCTTCCTAGATAAGCGAAGGTTTACACGTTTTTGATTTTTCCACGGTGTTTTTGATTTGAGCACCTTTGACATTGAGTCGGAGAGCATTGTATTCCGCGCTGGGTGGCGGCCAGGCAGGACAACCATTTTTGGCTGTACTGATTGTTAATCCAAAATCGGCGCAGCCTGCGGTGAAGAGGTCCATACTCTTTGCATGTCCTCCTCCGTCACAATGTTAAAGGGCGCAGTCGTCCGCGAAAGAGCAAGTCATGGACTGTAGTCGTAGACACGCGCGTTGAAGCTTGCATACGCTGACTGGTGAGAAGGTGCCCGTCAGTTCTGTAGGCGATGCGGATCCCAGGCTGCTCATCACGGTAGGCGTCCATCAGCACAGCCGAGAACATGATATTGGACAGTTTGGGAGCAAATACGCAGCCCTGCTTCACTCCATTGGTCACTGCAAATGCTTCGGATACCGTCCCGTTGTCAGTGACGCGCGCCGTCATCCCGTCATGAAGCTGTCGCACCATGTGTGGGAACCGCTCAGGACAGCCAAATTTCTGCATGACTTTCCACAGTCCGTCGCGATTCACCGTGTCAAACGCTTGTAAGATCCACGAAGGTAGTGTTTAGGTGAGTTCGCATCTCCTGACACTTCTCTTGTAGCTGGCGGGCGGCAAAGATCATATCGGTTGTTCCGCGGTGTTGGTGGAAGTCACATTGGCTTTTCGGGGGCAGACCCTGCTCTAGGTGACCGTTCAGACGATTGAGAAGGATACGGGCGAAGATCTTCCCGGCGATGTTGAGCAACTAGATGCCTCTGTGATTATCAGAGAGTTGCCGGTTTCCCTTCCGTTTGTAGAGATGGACGATTGTAGCGTCTTTGAACTCCTGAGGAACTTGTCATTTGCACCACATCTGCTGGAAGAATGTTGTGAGTTCTGCCATCAGCCGGGGCCCAACGTGCTTGTAGACATACGGTGGAATTGCGTCGGATCCCGGTGCTTTACCGCTGGAAATCTGCTGCACGGCCCGGATGGTTTCTGGTTGGGAAGGTGGCAGATCCAGGTAATTGTTCGTGTCCATTTGAGGGATCCGGCCAATGGCAGCATCGGAGATGGCTGATGAGCAATTAAGGATACTCCTGAAGTGCTCAGCCCAGCGCTTCAGAATTCGCGGTTTCTCTGTCACCAGTGTTGTGCCGTCAGAGCTGAGCAGCGGTGCTGTCCCCTTGACACACGGACCGTAGATGGTTTTTATGGCTTTGAAAAAGTTTTTCATTAAATTGCGGTCCGCATACTCCTGGATTTCCGCAGCCTTTCGGATCATCCAGGCATCCTGCATCTCCCGCAGCCGTTGCTGTACAAGGCGCCGGCATCTGAAGAAGGCTGCTTTGATGGCGTCAGTCTGAAGGTCCATGTAGGCTTTGTTTAGTCCATTTTTCTCTGCGAGTAAGGTGCTGATGTCGGCGTCATTGTCGTCAAACCAGTCCTGGTGTTGACGGCGTGCGCGTCCGAGGACTTCGAGGGCTGTGGACCGGATGACCTTTCGCAGTTGACACCATTGTGTCTCCATGGTAGCATTATCATCTGGAGCATGCAGGTCCTCCATTTTCTCAGTTATTTGGTTGCTGAAATCTAAACAGTGAGCAGGCAAATTTAACAAAAGATTGCTTAAGTAACCTTGTGGCCTATTACCTTGGGGACCTTCATTGGGGTTGCAGTCGGAGCCTCATCTGGGAGATGACGAGGCGGTGATCTGTTCAACCATCGGCATCGCGGATCGCCTTGGTAACCAGCACGTCCTGTCGATCTCGCCTCCGGACTAGAACATAGTCCAGCAGCTGCCAGCGCCGCGACCGAAAGTGCATCCACGTGGCCTTCTCCCGCGTCGGAAGGCGGAAAGAAGGTGCTATCAGCAGGAGACGGTGTTCCGCACACCCTGCGGCCAACAGGAAAGACGTCCAACGATGTCGTTCCGGATGGCAAAGGCAACAGCAGCGTCGCGTCGTTCTGCCTTTTGCCGGCCGCTCCAGAAGAAGGTGTAGCCGGCACCCGCCTCCTCCAGCTGACCCTGCTCAGAGAATCGGGTCTCGCTGAGAACAGCAATTTCCACCTTGTAGCGCGCCAGTTCCCGAGCGACTAGCGCCGTCCTCCGTTCCGGCCGTTTGCTCCTAAGATTGCCTAAAAAGGAACGAACATTCCAGGCTGATAGTGTGAGTGGTCTCACCCGAGCAGCCTGGAAGGGTATGGCGAGGGGTATGGGGACTGGGGGTATTGTTGTTTGTTTGAGTTTTACGACCGCGTATTTTGCAATCTGCGAGCCGCGGCCGGCTGCAGAAGACGTGATAACCAGCATTTGTTTAGGGCACATTTTCTAGCCCCTTCCTCCGCGAGGAGGCAAGCAGTGCTGTCCCTAAATAGGGCTGCTCAGACATCCCAGACGGCTGCCGAACTCAAATATGGGTCACGGTTTTGTTTTAGTGGGAGAACGAACCGAGTTAGCCTGGGCCGCCTACGGTGATGTTGTCGCCCCCACCGTAGGGTTTTTGAGAAGGGGGAGGTGGGAAGTTCGGGAGTCAGACATACCGGATGTGGAGGCACACACAACATCGGACACCCTCACCTGGTTTAGCCCGCCGGTCATGACGGTTGCCCGGGGTGTGGCCGCTGGGAATAACCCAACTTCGAGGAGCCAGAGGGGAGAGTTGGGTACCAGTTAGAGGTGGCCACAGGAGCATTCACCACCTGTACGAGACAAATGGAGGGGCCAAATGCTATCTGTGTGGTGCTACCCCTAACTAGTCTCCATACACCCCATAACATCTGTAATGCAAACAACACGAACAACGGTAGTAATGAGCTAGTATGCCAGCGCGTGTCAGAAAACGCAGTTTATTATTTCGAAGTTAATGTGCGCCTTTTAATTCCTGCTGGATTTCGCGACCCAAAGCCCGAAATCAAAGTATCTGGGTGTGTGGCGCTGTAAAAAGCAAACCTGTATAAATCTGACTTTTTGTACACGCGTCTCGAGCTGATTCCCTTTCTTTAGATGGTTGTTTATAGATGCATGGATTTAAAATGTTTGGAGAATAAACCATTTTTATAGTGTTAGATTGTTCTATTTCTCACTGCCACACTTTCTATGAAAGCTGCGAAAATAAATTAGTAGTTTGAATTTTTTGGATTTCACCAAATAAACCTGAGCATAAATCAGCCTAGCAGCGGAGACCGCGGCCTCCACGAATTGTTTACTTACAGAGTCTGTATTAATCCTGATGCTGCTGGCAACAGCATTCATAATTAGTAAATCGGCCGACTTCATGTTGTAAGTCCACCATTTCACGTATGCCTGTTAGTCACGTCAGTCTGTCAACTCAAAACTCACCGGGGAAGTGAACAGGTTAACACGTCAGTATTCCCGGGCACATCACCAAACCAAGCTCCAATTCCACAGTGCTCACTCATGCCTTTTAATTTTGTCGCCTCTATGTCACCGCCGACGGAGCAGGATTCGGGCCGGATGATGACTTGATGAATACAGCTTTTAGGTAAACGCAGAAATTGGCTGAACCATCTCAGTCGGCAGGGCGTCACTGACCGATCCTAGTCCTGGCAGACTACATTCATTCGATTGGGAAGCTACCAGAAGGAGGAATTCGGATAACGGAATTCAAGCACCATAAATCGAGCACTTTCAGGCGGGATGCAGCCGAACACATGGATCGTGTCTGACATAATCAGACTAGGATTGTTTCGACTGAAGCCTCAAAGTTCAAATCTATTCATTTCATAAAATGAAAGTTTTCACCCCTACTTTACCTGTCTTGAAATCATGCAAACCACGACTGTAAAAACTATTCAACAGTGAATGAGCCTCACCGTCCACTTGGACTGAACCACTGTCTTTGTCCACCAAAGTGGAAACAATGAAATTTGCTTTGAAGAAGCTTACCCTTAAAATTTTTTCCATTATTCCACTTGAGGCCGATTACACTGTTCTTCACGCAGTAACTCACTAGAACGGCATCGCATTCGGCGTAGACTAAATATTTCATGCAAGAACTACAACATACCGCAACACCTGACTGGTCTGCTGGCGCATGCCCAGAAATCCATCTTGTCATGTGGTTGAGCAAACTAGACAAAAGAACACAGCTCTAAGAGAACTCTGGGTTTCACACCGAAGTAATCGGTGTTCTCACCATTTAAAATGAATTGAATTCCTCTTCTGTTATAGTAAGTTTGAATCAGATGGATTCGTTTCGGTAGCGTGACATAATGTGACTCTGATGACTACAAGGAATTCCTGTGACGGAAGAAACGATCTTAAGAAAGAATAAATTGAGCTGTTTTTTGCGGTTAATCGAGGTTAGAAATCTTAATACGTATCTCACCATTCCTGTCTGGAGCTATACGGATTTGTTCTCATCAGCATGTCTAAAGTAAGAAATACTGTGAATGAAAGTTACGAAGTCTTTAGTCGAAGTATAGAAGAGTTCTTACACAGTAACCTGCAGTGTTTCCTCGAGAGCAGTTTCACGATAACATCGTCCCAATAAATGTGAAAGGTCTTTATTTTTCAAGATATAGGACAGAATCACCTACCGCATGTGAGCGGGATAACTCTGGAGGGTGCCTAAGAAAACGGAGCCAGCTGGGTCTAGAAGCCCGCGAAATTTCTATTTTCACCATGGTGTGGTGTTGAATATTACTCTATTGCGCAACTTAACCGATCATGATGATGAACGTAGGTAGATTAGTCCCTCTTTAACACCCCATACGACTTCCTTCTCCGTTGGCTGTAGCACTTGCGGGGACGCGGACAATTTTCCCCCTTAATGCATTGTAGTCGGACCGTTCAGGACGCACATTTTCAAGCTGTTGGTCTCTAAATTTCGGATAGTCACAAAGGCGAGCAAGTCTTGCATAAGCAGTCGACCGATTCCTTTAACCAAGGATCCATGGTTTACGGAGAGGCCTGCTGTTGTATACCACTGCTCGTGTGGTACTCTTGGTAGTTTACTTGTTCCATTTCAGACCTGATTTATTCTCCTAAAGGGGCCTCAGAGACGCCTTTCCTCATCTGCATCATTTCGTCAAAGAGGTTAGAATCAGCTAAATAGAAGTTCACGACAGTTGCAGAAAAGCTCAGACATTCAGTTCTGTGTTTTTTTGCATCTTGTGTGTTCTCTACAACGTAGTTTGAATAATGTTCGAGCTTTCACAGGGACAAGGCACGTGTCTTCGTGTTGCCAGTGTCGGTACCATACGTTACGTGGAAGGCTAACATTCAGCTGTGCAGGCTTCCATGGGCAAGCATATATACCGTCAATTTTATCTGAGCATAATAATTTGAAAAACAGATGGCTGCGGTGTTAACATGAGGTAATTATATAAACACAGGGATCCCACATCAGACAACTGACTGGCTCGGACGGTGGTCTGATTGTGGGGGTGGGGGAGAGAGTGAGGTCAACAGCTCAGCGCATTTTCCTCAATATAAACAATCTGAGGCGCTTAAAAATATCACAGTGTGCTAAAAGCCGTGGATTGGAAGGTTGCCAACTGACGGTAGAAATCAGACCGCGTGGTCAGCCCAATGTGTGTTTCGTTTGGAGTGGCTGACTGGCGGACTGAGAGTCAGGCTGCAATGGCTCCTTCTTAATGTGGTCTTTATGGCACTCCCACTCTGTGCGATCCGAGTCAGGTGTGATGGTACACCCAGGGGCGGCTCCAGCTGCGCCAGCCCCCTGCACCCTCTCCCATCTCCGGTCTTCTTGACTCTGTCTTGACACCAGGCTCAGGTGGGGGAGGAGGAGAGAGTGCGGTAGCTGCAGCGCAAGGCTAGTATCACTTAAAACTAATTCACGTGCAAGTCACCGTCCATGCACCACCTGGTGTGGAGCATACGGTGGACCTCGTCGAAATCGAAGGTCAAGCTGTCGTATATAAACACAGAGAGTTAGTCTTGTGAAATCCATTAATTTTTCATCGTACATGAAACGGTATAAATGATCGCCTGATGAGCCTCCACCTGCCTCTTCGGGTAGAACAGTTCGCCAACATCATCAGCGCCTACGCTCCCCAAAGACGAGCTCTGATGCGGCAAAGGACGAAATCTATGAGGACCTGCACGCCCTGCTGGCGACTGTGCCGAAAGTGGACAAGTTAATTGTCCTTGGTGAGTTCAACGCCCGCGTCTGGACGGACAACGCTGCCTGGCAGGGAGAGCTGGGTCCCCACTGTCTTGGTAGCAGTAACGATAATGGCCTCCATCTTCTCAAACGTGTGCTAATCACCGTCTCCTGCTGATAAACACCTTCTTCCGCCTTCCGACGCGGGAGAAGGCCACGTGGATGCACCCTCAATCGCGGCGCTGGCAGCTGCTGGACTATGTTCTCGTCTGGAGACGAGATCAACAGGTCATGCCGGTAACCAAGGCGATGTGCGATGCCGATGGTTGGACAGATCACCGCCTCGTCATCTCCCAGATGAGGCTCCGACTGCAACCTCAACGAAGGCCCAAGTTAAAAGGCCACCAGGTTACTTAAGCACTCTTTTGTTAAATTTGCCTGGTCACTGTTTTGATTTGAGCAACCAAATAACCGCGAAACTGGAGAACGTGCATGCCTCAGATGATAATGCTACCGTAGAGACACGATGGTGTCAACTTCGAAATGTCATCCAGTCCACCGCCCTCAAAGTCCTCGGACGCGCACGCCGTCAACACCAGGACTGGTTTGACGACAATGACGCCGACATCAGCACCTTACTTGTGGAGAAGAATGGACTACACAAAGCCTACATGGACCTTCGGACTGACGCCACCAAAGCAGCCTTCTTCAGATGCCAGCGCCTTGTACAGCAACGGCTGCGGGAGATGCAGGATTCCTGGATGCTCCGAAAGGCTGAGGAAATCCAGGGGTATACGGACCGCAATTTAATGAAAAACTTTTTCAAAGCCATAAAAACCATCTACGGTCCGTGTGTCAAGGGGACCGCACCGCTGCTCAGCTCTGACGGCACAACACTGGTGACAGAGAAACCGCAAATTCTGAAGCACTGGGCTGAGCACTTCAGGAGTATCCTTAATTGCTCATCAGCCATCTCCGATGCTGCCATTGACCGGCTCCCTCAAGTGGACCCGAAAAATGACTGGGATCTGCCCCTTCCCTACCAAAAATCATCCGGGCCATGCAGCAGATTTCCAGCGGTAAGGCACCGGGATCCGACGTAATCCCACCGTAAGTCTACAAGCACGGTGGGCCCCGGCTGATGGCAGAACTCACAACATTCTTCCAGGAGATGTGGTGCCAAGGACAAGTTCCTCAGGAGTTCAAAGACGCTACAATCGTCCATCTCTACAAACGGAAGGGAAACCGGCAATTCTCTGATAATCACAGAGGCATCTAGTTGCTCAACATCGCCGGGAAGATCTTCGCCCGTATCCTTCTCAATCGTCTGAACGGTCACCTAGAGCAGGGTCTGCTCCCGAAAAGCCAATGTGACTTCCACCAACACCGCGGAACAACCGATATGATCTTTGCCGCCCGCCAGCTAAAAGAGAAGTGTCAGGAGATGCGAACTCACCTAAACACTACCTTCGTGGATCTTACAAGCGTTTGACACGGTGAATCGCTACGGACTGTGGAAAGTCATGCAGAAATTTGGCTGTCCTGAGCGGTTCCCGCACATGCTGCGACAGCTTCATGACGGGATGACGGCGCGCGTCACTGACAACGGGGCGGTATCCGAAGCATTTGCAGTGACCAATGGAGTGAAGCAGGGCTGCGTATTTGCTCCCAAACTGTCCAATATCATGTTCTCGGCTGTGCTGATGGACGCCTACCGTGATGAGCAGCCTGGGATCCGCATCGCCTACAGAACTGACGGGCACCTTCTCACCAGTCAGCGTATGCAAGCTTCAACGCGCGTGTCTACGACTACAGTCCATGACTTGCTCTTCGCGGACGACTGCGCCCTTAACAGTGTGACGGAGGAGGACATGCAAAGAGTATGGACCTCTTCACCGCAGGCTGCGCCGATTTTGGATTAACAATCAGTACAGCCAAAATGGTTGTCCTGCCCAAGCCGCCACCCAGCGCGGAATACAATGCTCTCCGACTCAATGTCAAAGGTGCTCAAATCAAAAACACCGTGGAAAATCAAAAAACGTGTAAACCTTCGCTTATCTAGGAAGCACGCTGTCATGCAACACGAGAGTCGATGACAAGGTTGCCCAACGGATCTCCAAAGCTAGTCAGGCCTTCGGCCGGCTGCAGGACTCCGTGTGGAATCGCCACGGTATTCACCTGAACACCAAACTGAAGATGTACAAGGCCATCGTCTTGACGACACCCCTTTACGGAGCGGAGACCTGGACCATCTACTCGAAACAAGCCAGGAAGCTGATTCACTTGCATCTCAGCTGCCTCCGCAGAATACTGACGCTGAGATGGCAAGACAGGATCCTGGACATGGAAGTCCTGGAGGGGACCGGAATGCTCAGCGTCCACGCCATGCTGAAGCATGTGCAACTGCGATGGAGCGGCCACCTGGTAAGAATGGACGAAGGGCGACTACCCAAACGACTTTTCTACGGAGATGTCGCTACGGGTGCTCGCCGACAGGGAGGTCAAAAACGACGCTACAAGGACACTTTGAATAAATTGCTTAAACAAATGCAAATCAACCAAGCGACCTGGGAGGACCTCGCCCAGGATAGACCGGCATGGAGAAGATCCGTGAAGACTGGTTTAGCAATCAATGAGGCCGACCGGATCGCCGCCGCCAAGGCCAAAAGAGCGGCACGAAAGTCCCCAACGCTCCGGACCAACATCGTCGATGCCAACATGCCCACGCTGTCAACGCATCTTCAGCGCGAGAATCGGCCTGGTTGGACATCTTCGGACGCAATGCACCGACAATCTGACAGCTCCAATTTCTGCGTCAAATTCTGCCAACCCTCATTCCGACTCCCCCACCCTCACTCCTGGCATCAATTCCATTACTGCCACCATCATAGAGACCACATCCATCTACTCATCGCCTGTTACCCCCCACCACCACAACCACCTCCGCCTTCGCCTTAACTGCCACCACCACCACCACCACCACCACCACCACCACCACCACCACCACCACCACCATCAGCGATGGGGAATCTCTCCTAAACTGTCCTCAATGTGAGCCGCACATTCACCTCACGCATCGGCCTTGTCGGTCACTTGCGAATCCATTGTGCAGAGACTGGTGAACCAATGCCTGGAGCACCAACACACAGCAGAGATCGTCGCCTCCACTGTCCTCACTGTACTCGCGCATTCACTCATCGCATGGGTCTATTCGGTCACATGCACATCCATAACAGCGGAATTCACCGCAATGCCGACAACACCGATACATCGTGCACACCCATCCGCTCCTGCCATTCTTACCGCCACTGCCACCCCCACTACCATGAATGACATCCCTCAGCCTCTAATGATTTCTACTGCCCACAATGCGCCCACAAATTCAAGTCACGCGTTGGCCTGGTCGGTCACCGGCGAATCCATCGAACGGAGGCTGGTGAACCAGTTCCTGGGGCTCCGACATACAGTCGCCGCGCCCGCCTCCACTGCCCTCACTGCTCCTGCACATTTACACACCACATGGGCCTATTAGGACACATGTGTCTCCACGACAACCTGCGGTAAACAACCGGAGGCTAAGCCACATCAGCGCACACCATCTTCACTAATACATAGACAACACCCTCAGAATCATCATAATGTACCTGATAAAATCACTATCTCATAGAAACCGTGGCTTGGAAGGCTGCCAATCTGACGCTTACACCAGACCACGCCGTCGACCCAGTGTATGCGCTCTGTGTGTCTAGTGGCTGACCAGTGTACTGGGAGTCAGACGGCGATGGCTCCTCTATATCCCCTGAGTAAGTAAATCCTGGTGTGTGCGTTATGGGGGCGAGGTCATGCTGTGGCACGCGAAGATGGGTACGCCGAACCGTCAGCCAATGCTCCCACTCCCACCTCAGACAGCTGACTGGCTCGGATGGTGGTCTGATTGTGGGGGTATGGGAGAGAGTGAGGTCAACAGCTCAGCGCATTTTCCTCACTATAAACAATCTGACGCACTTGCAACTCTCACGGTGCGCTAAAAGCCGTGGCTTCAATGGTTTCCAACTGATGGGATAACTCGGACCGCGTGGTCAGCCCAATGTGTGTTTTGTGTGGAGTGGCTGACTGGCGGACTAAGAGTCAGGCTGCAATGGCTCCTTCTTAATGTGGCTTTCATGGCACTCCAACTCCGTGGGATCCGAGTCAGGGGTGGTGGTACACCCAGGGGCGGCTCCAACCGCGCCAGCCCCCTGCACCCTCTTCCATCTCCGGTCTTCTTGACTCTGTCTTGAGACCGGGCTTAGGTGGGGGAGTAGGAGAGAGTGCGGTAGCTGCAGCGCAAGGCTAGTATCACTTAAAACTAATTCACGCGCAAGTCACCGTCCATGCACCACCTGGTGTGGAGCATACGGTGGACCTCGTCGAAATCGATGGTCGAACTGTCACCATGCACTACCAGAGTAAACGAAGCCCTTCTTATCCTTAGAGCCAGTTTGTTGCTATAAAAGTGGCAGGCTTGTCTGTTGTTCAGCAGTGCATGTATGTAACGAGAGCTTTCGACAGTGACCAGCATAATCCGCATGTGACTATATATGAGACATTGTTGGCCACCATTCTTGTAAGTTTTTCGTACACTAGTCTGTCTTTACTATTTCTTGCTGCGCATAAACAGTAGGCGAGTTCGTTAAAATTCACGATAACCAAATTTTTTAAATTTCGTCCGTTTGAAAACTGGACAGATGACTAGCATCGACCAAGAGACCTCTGAAACGGTGATAGTGTCAGTTCTCTTATGTTTACAAGTAAATTTCATACAGCACAGTTGTGGGAAAAATGTTCAACAGTTGTTGATATCTGAGAAAAGCGTCACAATTAATTATTCACGTTTGAAGCTTTGAAGGTCAACTCGGCGCCATTAACTCCTCTAGAATTGGCCTTTTCATTCGTATTTGCAACCAACGTATCCTTAACTGGCTTCCTCGTTTTACTCTGTTCGAGCCTCTTCTTTTCAAAATAGGCCCTCTTGACGTCATTCAATTCCGCTGTCAGCTTTTCAATTTCTGCCTTATATTCTTTTATTTGTGTATCATACATGTTCATTTCCGCGTTCATAGCCTGCAGAATAGAAAAAATAATGGCCCATTCTTAAAGTGAAAAAATTCCTCGATCGATGAGGGTCTAGTAACATTTAAATATTTTGGTAAAATAATTAAACGTGTCCCTTCACTAGCACAGGTAAACAGCAAAACCGATTTCCAAAGTAAAAAGACAAAAAAAATATATGCCATAACTTCAAAAGCGCACAGATGGAGAGGAAACGCAAAAAACTGAACTGCTATGGCTGACCGAATGACACATTGACAGAAATTTTTGTTGACTAAAGTCACAATCTGGATATGAAATTTCCTTACATAATGTAAAGTTTACGTAAACGCGGAACTTTTCAGTAAACAACACAGTCACCTGGTGCAGATCTTCCGGAATTTACAAATACACAATTTTGTATGCATTATATCAATATCATAAGAGGTTTAATTGAACCTCTCCTTCAGAGGCGAATAAAATCATGCGTCTGATGAACAAAACGGCGTTTCTGGAAAACTCGCCGAGGAGGTAGCGCGAGGTACTCAGTACCTTTTTTCAAATAGACACTTCAAAAGACGTGAGTGCAGGAAATGCTCTTACAGCCAGGTATATCAATATTTCATACCACAACCTATTTGTGCTTCATATTTGCTGCAAAATACAATCCGTGAATGCTCCCGGGAAATCGACTTGAGTTCGAAAGTTAAAATGAGTAGGCCTGGGTTAAAGTTCTCCAGAAGATTTGTATATGCATTTTGGAAACGCATTCTTTCTGGATTCGCAAACTCCCCGACAGCAAAGGTCACATTTGCGTCCAAACGTATGATGAAGTCAATCCCTGACCGCGATCGGAAATAGGTAAGAGATTAGGTAGATTTTATTAGGTGACTACAACATTCAGGTAGTTTTCCTTCAGAGCTCGATACAGTGAATCACTGAATCCGGTAGGGAACGGATATGTGTATCCAATTGATCCATCTTCCTAAAAAGTGCCGCATGCTAAACAGGCATTATTTTTCCTTTCTACAGGTTTTATAAGAACCTCCCGTTGTCCCTTCTCAAATGTCCTTATGGTCACCGTTCTCGTAGTACAGTGACCTGACTCCCTGCGGATGTTGCAAAACTACACATGCACGTGCCTAGGCCTCGTCAATCCCTGGTGTCCAATCTAGCCTATCATCTTCATGGTTGACTCGCACATGACCGCGCTGGATGCCCGGCAACGACACTTGCGATTCCCCCCATTTTAAAATGCTCATGTCGTCGACTGTTACTTGAATAAATTTGTTTTATGAATTTAAAATGTGTACAAAAACACAAATATACGCGTAATCTGATTAATTTATGCTAAAATAACAAACTGTAGAGAAGTAGCTTAAAGGAATCTCTTCGAGAAGGAATACCCTGAAAATGCAACACGTTCAGAAAGACCATCCATAATGGATAAAGAAGAGTTATGAGATACTGCAGATAAAAATATTTAAAAGCAACGCCTCAAGAATCCTCTTAAATAAAAAACGGTCCATCTATGTTTACATGCCATAAAAGCTGAGAAAATGTGATCCGCGTATATTAATAGATAAAAATAAACTTGACAGCCTGCCGGTTCGTTTTCATCTTCTTTTCCATATATCAGTACAAAATGTTTTGCTTGTTCGCTTACTTATGGCTAAAAATTAAACCTCCTTTTGGTCGACATTGAAGGATCGAACATTAGGCGCCTCCAGGATGCCACATAGGCCCCGGAAGGTTATGATTTATGGTTTGATGGTCGACAAAAGTCTAAAAGTACCTCTGAGGTTTACTTAATGTCACTGAAAGTGTAAAAAAATGTCTAATTTCAGCAACAACCAGGAGTAGTTAATCTTCGGAAAGCGTCACTCTTTCGAAATACCTCTGAACTTTCTAATGCATTGCGCGCGAAAAAGAATGAGCTTTAGGATGAGAAACTCTACTTCAATGCCGAGATTTATGAACACTTTTCCCATCGATTACCACGTGCTTTAGGGGCAAATAACATGAGAGGTAAATAAGTTCAAAATAACGAGAAGATCGAAGAGGATGTTAGTTGAGTTTTAGCCTCCAAGGGCACTTCCTCGGGGCGTCAATATTTACTACTGCCATTATCCCGATCACAACTCTCATTTTCCTTTTAAGCCTGGCATAGTTCGATTGAAATGCTTTCTTATGCTCTCAAATGATAATAAAAACGGAAAACATGTCTTTAGTTCATCCGTACACTCTGACGGCCAATTTTGCGGTGATGGAACCAGTGGTTAACTGTGACGAGTATTTCATTGTCATGTGGTGTTTTATATTTCGTGTTTTGATATCCCTTAAAGTAAGTGACCAAATTTCCAATTATTAGAGCCAGATTATGTAAACGTATGGCGCCCCTAGAACTATCCCTAGGAAGCAAATCATATTGAATTTACAGCTTTAACTAGTTTTCATATCCGTAAAAGCATTAATTGCGGTTGCGCATTATCCAAACGCAAAATGAAATTGGCGCAAATGCTGTCATTTTGTATCCAATTTTATTTTGTACTCAATCAATATTGGGGGATTATACCAAAACATTTGAGTTTATCTGGAACGATTGGTCCAACTGGAAAGGGAGATTGATTTACTTTAGATTAATATTGTAGACTCATTTGCGAGCAAGTATTTTAGAATGTTTCTTGAGTACGGAATTTTTAAATCCGAAGTATTACATTTTCACAGGAAAAGAAGTACCATGAACATGACTGTCAGCATGTCTTCCTTGTTTTCTGGAAAACATTATAAAAGTATCAAAGTGTTATGAAACACGAACCGACTTCTATATTACATAAAATAATGAAGAAGGTTTACACGGAAGTCTGAGTACAAAGACCTTGATGTACAGTAATCCCTCGCTACATCGTTCTTCGACGTTCACGGCTTCACTCAATCGCAGATTTTGTAGCAAGCGCATGTTAATATACACTACGAATTTTTCACTGGGTCATGTGGAAAATGGGTCTTTTTTATTTCGAGCACACAGTTCGTCATTTAGTTTGCCCGGGGGATGCTATTGGCAGATGACTGTGGTACGTAGTAAATATTTGTGCGTATTTGTGCGTAGTGTATAACCAGCGTGTTTACACATATAATTTCAAAGAATCTTACTGAATGTCTAGGAGAATATAAATGAATAATACTATATAACTGTGTGGAAATTGTTCATAAGAATGTGGGAGGGTTTTAGGGGCTTAATATATATAATAACCATAGAAACATATGATTTTTACTTCGCGGGGTTCTGGAACCTAAGCCCTCCGATCGAGGCGGGATCACTACGTGCTCATAGACGAGCACGTTCTGCCTAAAAATACACTCAAGGATTTAAGTTGATGCCCCAAATGGTTAATGGTGCGCGGTTTCATAACGAGACCAAATGAATCTAAATATCTGGGTCCACTCACATTTCTATATGACTGAAACAGAAGCAACAGGCTTGTTTTTAAGTACTTGGTTGAACACGAACATAGATACCTGCGTGATACCGCTGACCATTCCCAAAAGTTCAGGAGTCACCTATTCCTGTGTCCAGGTTCTAACGCTAACTCCGAGCCTAGTGCTAACCCTCCTAACCCTAACCTTGACGCCCTCTGAAATTTAGCGCAGGGCCACCAGAGAGTACTTGCAACCGAGCACTACCGATTATTTTCGCGCCCACTTCTTATAGGCTTGCTAGTTAAAAGAAGATCGCCAAAACTGCCTATAGATAACATGCTAAGTATTTACACAAGGAAACGTGTAATCAATAACCTCCGTTCAAAATGTAATCCCTCGCCACTTCGCAGTTTTCTTTTCGCAGACATGATATTAAGTGGGTTTAGAACAGTGATTAGGAGCATCGGAGGTTTTATAATAGTGCTGGAAAGATTAATAATAATAAAAATACGATCATGCGAAGGATTTTGAAGCTCTAATAAAAAACAGTTTATATGGGTATTAAGCTTTATATATGCTGGTAGATGGATGCTCACCGATCGGTTACGGGGCTCACTCGTCCCGTTCTGCCTTGGGGCTCATTCTCGAGCCCCGCCCATCTGGATACGTTACCCCGCGATATTCGAGGGATTACTGCATACCCGAAAATATTTCATGAAATTTTAGCCAATGCTAAAGGGGCAACTTGTTTTTATCAATGGAACATTAAAAACCATCCAAATTGGTCCCTAAATTAAAACTTTCTTGTTAAAATTCCCTTCACAGCTCTAAAAGCGTTTAAGAGAATTAACTGTGATAGGCTTTTAGTGAAAAGATAGTAGTTAAAGTTGGAATAATACTAGGAACGTCAACGTAATCAGAGGCACGACTTCTAGAGCGATAATTACCATAGTAGAGTTTCCATTTAAAATACGAAATATGTAGTAAATTGTATGCGCCAAGAAATAAATCAGGCCTGGTTAGCCGGGAAAATACGCAAGTTATAAAAACAGAGAGTCTTGTTGTCAGTTAGCAACCACAAAGACCTCGAAAATCGCAGACAATCGAACCCAAAGAAATTTCATGAATATAAAGACTGGACGTGATATATAATGCACAATGTTATAACTGGAAGGCAATCTAACCTTCAATGTTTTCGTTTTTCCTCTGAGACTTTCTTGATATATGCTCAGCTGTTCCGCCACTTCCGGACCAGGCTGACGGGCTAATATGCGCTTTAGCTCAACATAAAGTTTTTCCTTTTCTTGGATCTGGATCTCTTTCTCAACTACCTCTTCAGTTTTGGCAATAAGACGTTTTTGAAGAGCTTGGATTTTTTGGAGCATTTCAAAGGTAGACGGATCACTGCCCTAGTCAGAAGAAAGAGACTCAAAGTTACTTTATGTAAGGAACAAAAGAAAACAGAAAATACAAAGAACAAAATAGAGGAACCCGAAAAACAACTAAAGGAACGCATATACCTCGGGCAGGAAGTCAAACTTGCGCCAATCCTCTAGATAATATATCTAGGTTGCATATTGGAGAATACACAAATAGAAAAACAAATAACGTCAGTGACAAGGAATATAATAAAAACTTATCAATGCGGACTGCATGGTCCGTGAATCATAACCCAAGAAAGTCTGTACAAGAATGTTGACTAGCTGCTGAAAAATGTTCTGTAATTGCTTCAAAGACACCTAGGGGTCAAATTTGCAGGCTCCTTTATTACCATTATGACGCGTGAAATGACTTGGGCCCCCGAAATTGAGCCCGTTACCAAGAAATTTTTTTAAGTTACAATAATCGTCATGATTTAAATAAAATAAAACATTAAGAGGGCAGACAACCATTCTTTCAGGAGTCCGTCATCGTATGAGGCAATACTCTAAATAGGCGAAACGGGAAACTTTTTTAAAATATAAAATGAATAAATGAACAAAATTCGACAGATTCATACGTTTAATTTCCCTTTTATCAATAGTATTGAAGTAGCTGAAGAGATTTTTAATGCTAGCGTGGGCAGAAATTCGTTTTAAAAGTAGCCTTTGGAGTGAAGAGGTACTCATTCGGGTGATGTGAAATTTTAAAAACAAGGCTTTGCATGAACAAACCCGGTTGAATAAGAGACTTTTAGAAGCTATATCGAAGGTCACCCCGTAGAGGAAAAATTTACCTTCAATATAGAACTGAAATTAAAATTCGAGGCATTTAAAACCCCAAAAGTAAGAACCCTATTTAGTATTATCTGGGAGTCTAAGAGGTCAGTGCTGAAGGCGTTAAACGGTATAGTGGCCAGTTTGTAGCTCTTTTATGTCTCGATAGCAAAACAACCTAAGTAATGATAAGACCAGGTATTCAGATCAAACAAGTTATCCATACAACGTATTGTGGGTCCCTCCAGGGATTTACCAGTCATTTCGATAAATTCTCTGGCCCAGAGACAGCTCAAGATCACTTTCGAACACAAAAGGCATTTAAGCAAAAATGAACTGAAAAGAAGGTAAAAACTTCACACACAAAAAAAACAAGAATGAGGACTTTGACAGCCCAATTACCTCTAGTTTGCGCCAACGGTGCACATTAATAGGATTTTGAAGTTCCTCCTCGAGCGCCTTGCACCGAGTTTGTTCGCGCAGCAGCTCCTTTTGAGCTCGGTAAACTTCTTTCTTTAGGTCGTCCACCTTTGCTATACTCGCTTGCAACATGGCCTTCTCCCGCCTGCTTTTGCGAATTTCCAGCTTCAGCACACGAAGATCCTCAAGGCGTTGGTTATACTGGGTCTCACCTTGATTTAAAATGGACTGCTGGATGCGGATCTTTTCGTAGAGCAGGGCCAACTCGTCGTTTCGACGCACCAACTGGGTGCCGAGAATATCACGTTCACTAATAACCTGGTCCAACTCCTTTTTATGACGTGCACGCTCGAATTCGGCCTCCGAAATTATTTTGAGTAGTTTGCGCTCCTCAGCCTCTTGAGATTCAATGAAAGCACGGTTTTCCACCATGGTGTTCTTGATATTCTGCAAATCCATATTCATATTATCACGTTCAGCTTCCACTCGCTGGCGTTCTATATTCTCTTGCACAATTATGGCATCCTTGGTGGAAATCTCGTCTTTTAGTTGGGCAATCTGATGTGTCATTATGCGTAGTTTACGTTTCATCTCGGCAATCTCATCCTGAGCTTCAATGAGATTCTTGCTGTAGAGATTTCGATCACCACGCACAGCCTCATAAAGGTTCTGCTGCTGCTTCAGTTTTGTTTCAGCTTCGGCAATCTTCTTTTTAAAGTCAAAGATCTGCATCTCCCGAAGCTTCACCTCCTCCATATGTTCGAGGACCTTCTGCGTTAGGTCAGAGGCCTCACTGATGTAGCGATCTCGCTCACGTTCCAGCTGGCAGATAATCTTGCGCTGCTTTTGTGCCTCATCCTTGTAATTGGAAATTTCCTGCTCAAGGTTACGTTTCGATTGCTCATGCAAACGTAGGAGAGTGAGTTGTTTTGCTGTTTGACCGGTCATTTTGATGAGGTTTTTTGACAATGTGTCGCGCTCCTTAGTCAATTCCTCACAAGCCTTGCGGTCAATGTCCATGGCCCTCTTCATCATCTCCATCTCCTTCTCGATTGAAGCAATGCCGTTGCGAAGCTCCTCACGCTTGCTCTCCAGTTCGGATTTTTTGTCTTCAATGGAGCGCAAACGGCGACTGGCAGCCTCACGTTGTTTTGCCAACTTGTTGTTTTCATTTTTGACGGCATCCACCTCAGATTCTCTTTGCTAAAACGTAAGCAGGAAAATAAATAAATAAATTATTCCGGCAAAAACTGTGCGAGCACTTTTGGACCATGACACCTATCTAAAGTATTCAATTAATACATTCAAATCCGCCCTCTTACGAAAAATACGAGGTTAAATTTGAGTTTACGCATTCTTTTTTTCAAGTATAACACTGACTGGGAGCCTTCTTAACGGACTGAAATACAAAAAAATCGAAATCGTCAAACATTAGCCAATATTATAGCGCTTCAATCTTGTGTCTCTTTCAACATGTCATATAACCTATAGGTTGTGCGATATTAAAGCAAGCAATGTGCTTTTTGTCCAACAGTGCCTATGAATACTTCAAACCGAATTTCGAATGTTTGTACAGTATGAAAAATCGACACATACAGATTGTCACTGTTATTCTCAGACATTACTCATGGTATGGTATCAAAGCCCACTCTTTTGCAGGCGAATAATAAGGCGTTTGACCTCCGTGCTTCTACCCACTCATAACAACTTGACCACTGAGACCACTAAGTGACCTTACGTGACGAAAGGCGAACCGAATCACACCGGCAAGCGGCTGACGCTCGGGGCATATAAGATCCAAAAATCACCACGTTTTTTTCCCGAACTCGCATTGCGTATCGGTAGTTGGATCAAAACCAAAACTCACCTTCACGTCAGCCGTAAGAAGTTGGTTTTCGCTGCGCACACTCTCAGTTAAGGCTATCTGCTGATCCAACTTTTGCTGGGCATCCTTGAGCTTGGCATCTGTAACCTGCAGCTGACGGTTCGTCTGCTCGAGGGAAATCTTAACCACCCTGTTCTCCTCTTCTCTAGTTCGCAACTCCTGTTGGAGTTTTTCAATGGCCGTATTGATGGCCTTTATCTCCTCCATTTTGCCCTCAACCTCATCATGAACTTCGTTCATTTCACGCTCCATTCTTCCTTCTTTCTGAGCTCTCGTTGCGCATCCACTGCTCGTGCCTAGATCACAGAGAACAAGAAATCCTTTAACAGTAAAATAAAGCGTAAAAACAATCACAAGGTTTACATTCGGCTTTAGAGCGTTAAGTAAGCTGAGATTTCCACCCGAAAACAAAAAGTGCTCTATGAAAAAGACCAAAACAAGCAACACAACGCAGTTGTAAAGTTTATGAATTTTTCACTGCAGTAATTTATCAATTCGAATGCACTGCAGTCAAATAATCGAGATAAGACATGTTTTTGGAATGATGTCTTGGAAAGGCATGTGTAAAGGATCGAGTTAAATACATCACGAAATGCTGAGTCATTTTTTATTCAGTAAGCTACATAAACCACAGTAAACTATTGAGTAAACTAAATCAGAAAAAGTTGTAGTTTTATCATATCCTCATAAAAATTGAAGGTCACTTTTCCCATTTATCCTAACCCCTGTCTAGTATCAAGGCAACACACATTCGGTGCATTCCGTTCAATACATTGATTAATGCTGACTATAGTATAATCAGAACCCACAAACAGTCCTTGATAAGAAGTTGAAAAACCTCAGTAGAGTATGAGTAGCAAAACTGTCACAATAATTGCCGCGAATTTTATGCCATTGAAGTATGGGAATACAGTTTGCAATATTGATCCTTTTGATAGTTTCCTGTTCTAAATTTCTGGGTATTTACTGTCTTAATAGTTTTATTTAATGATGTCCACATTTTCGGGAATAGTTTTTAAATTTAAGCAAGTGAGTGCAGTAGATTTCAGTGGATCAGGTCATCGGTTTTGTGAATGCTGAAGAAAAGAAACAACTTGTATATATACTTCGAATTGGGTTTGGCTATTATCAGTTTGCTTACTGGGAAAAGTAGGAGCCGATGGTTATAATTTTCGAATGAGATCAAAACCGACATCTGATTTTCGTTTCCGAAATTTTTGGCGAGCTGCATTGCTCATGTGCTAATTTTTTACCATTGAGAATACAGGAGCTTAGGACAGACTGTACAGATGCCTATGTGTTCAGGTGAGAAACTCAAGATGTGAAGTGAGTCACAGTAGTAAAGTTTTCTCAAAAACTGGCTCCAATCGTCTAGCCATAGACCGATGGTGGAGAAGCTAGGTCTCAAAAATTGACAAAATGGTTTTTATTGCTGATTATCCTCCTTTTACTACGATGTATGGGGAACAAGCAAACGAGGAAGATATTAAGGATACTGTAAAGCAAACAAAGGAGTTGAAAAGGCTTTCAGTAAATTTATAACTGGCATTCGATACTATTTTAAACAGGAAAGAGGCAATTAATAGGATTTCTGCACACATTTACTCATTTATGAGATGTTTTATAGGAAGAAAAAGGACGTTATGGCGCAGGTAATTGTTTTTTCTAAGATAATGCCTGGCCTTTCTCTGCTTGGTGTTAAGTTGACGTCAAAGTATGCCACAAGCGCTAAATTCCACTCGAGCTCCAAAGCACGAAAAGCGAAAACTGATCACCAGATAAAGGCAGATAATTTTAATAGAAGACAAGCGTCGACGCTTCAACTGAGTTTATTAACGATAGCATTACGCTGCATAACTCTTTTTTTGCAACAAAATTTGACATAATTATCCGTACTTATAACATGTAAAATAAATGGTTTATAACCAGCATTATATAATACCTGTATGTCTTGGCTTAGTTCACCAATTTTCGCTTGAGCGTTGAGTATTTCGCCCTGAAGATTTGAGATCTGGGTTTTAGTAGCTTCAAGCTCCTTTCTTAATTTTATATTTCTCAGCCGCCTGATCAGCTGCCTCCTTCGTTAGTTTTTCCTTCGCCTTTGTCAACTCGTTAAGCCTTTTGAAAGCAGGTTGAGTAAATTAATTTGCTGGAACAGTATAAAGGATGACGAACGAAAGGGATTAATCACACAGTTTTACATGTCTGATTCTGCGGATACATTTTTAATAAAATAATAAGGTTTTGGCGCCTGTGTAAATATTAATGCATTTTCTCCCTTGGAAAATGAAAAAAAGTAATAAATTAAATAAGCAAACTTAAAAGGGGTGCATATAAAGTCTCATCACGAGGAATAGTATTTTATTCACTGCATCAAGTGAATGGAAGTGTTTACCAGAAATTCTATTTAACGGATATGGTTGCCACCGAAAATTTGTGAGATCAGAAGAACCAAAAATTAAAGATTCATACACTCAATAGGATCGAAAATCAAAGTGGAAATCAAAGAGATATTAAGGTAAGTTTATCTCCTGTCTAGCAAATACTGTTATTAGGCTAGCACTGTCTATTGAATGATCATTGATGCATGTCTCATCGATTATTCTATTAGAAAAATCATAATTTAACTTCAAGGGAACATTTTAGTATATACTCAAAAAAATTTCTACAGCATTGTATGCAAAGCTACGGTTCACATGCTAAAGAAAAATAACTTAACACATTGAATCCTCCCATACTCGTTTCAGTAAGCTTTTATCTTGAAATCGTGCATATAAAACCATTTCAAAGGTCATCGTATACGGATAAGCGGATTTCCAGCCTCCAAAACCAAATTTAACGACAAGTGATGTGGAAAATCAATAAAAAATGTCGCAATCCTGAAACAAAAGGAATTTTCTCTTGTAGGTTTAACAAAAATTATTAAGTATATATGACGTACGTGTCGGCGCCGACGACACCGCCTGACCCAGTCTCAATAATCTTTCCAAGAGTAGCAATTTCTTCCTTCAAACCTTTGATTCTGTCCCGCGCCTTGCATTCTTTTTCATTGGCAACCGAAACTAGGGCCCACGCCTTTCCAGTTCTTTCTTGAGAGCGATCATGTTGCTGGGATCTTCACTCGTAAGTTGCTCCGCCTGTGATACTTTGACTTTGTTAGAAACGATGTCAGCCTTCAGTTCTCTGCACTTTCTCATCAACCTTTTCTCGCTTTCATGCGATTTTTCCAGAGCCCGCATAATCTTTTCGTATTCTTCGCGAAATTTTGCCAGTTCAGGGTTGTTAATTAATTCCCTGACGACCTAATGAGAACCTGCATATGGGGCTGAGTAACATACATCATTGTACTCTCTTCTTAAAGCCTCGAAGGCCGAATCATCGATGGCTGGTTTGACAACGCCTTTAATTAAGTTTTTATCCGCCTGAAAATATTAACATTGCATCATGACATTACCTCCACCATCTTTTTCGAATGCGGGCATTACAGTAGTGAAGCAACAAGCTGATCTTCAAGGTCACAAATATCAGAGATAAGGTCAACTCTGATATTACGGAAACGACGTTGCTATTCGAAAAAAAATTCAGAAACATCAAGACCCTTCATTAATTTTTACGCACTAAGACTTTTTCACTTCGAATATGGCATACTTTATGCAGATGAAGGACTGTCAACGTACCAAAACCATTTGGGTGGTAAACAGAACCCGGCAGGAATACTTACAACAAGGCAAGACAAGGAAACCAAGGTCAATGATACAGAAAGCAGTTAGAAGCATAGGTGAATTTGGTGCGAATGGTCGTTATCTTTAACTCAGAAACAGTCATACTTTAGCTCAAAGAGTTTTCTAAAAAATGTGAACAAAAGGAAATACTACCAAACAAGTGGCATAGAAGAGCAGTGCAGACAAGTCTCCGGTCATAACGCTCTATTCATTCAGGGATTATTAAATTAAATGCGAGCTTCCAAAATGGTGGTGGTAAGCAAATAATTTTAGATTAAATCGATGACATCCTGTTCAATGCGGATAAAAGCGAATGGACCAGTTCCAGGAGACTAACATTAGGAAGGAAATAGAATTATCCATATTAGAGTTTTATTTGCCCAGCACCTTGGATACACATTTAAATTAACCTTTGAAAATATAATGTTTAGACCTAGGAATGATGAGAATATACCGGGTCCATCCATGCCTTGGAGTACGCCAGCACGACCTACCCCACCGTCCACTTATCTGTAAGCATTTGTTACTAATGTGTACCTCAGACTACTACCTGAACAACCCGTAGATATCCCTTGAACTTCGATCAACGAAATATGAAAGGACCTTGATGTTCTATGGTAATTCTTTTCGGAACGTTGTAAACAATCACCTAGGGAAAAATTCGATTACATTACAGAGCAGATGCTTCGCAATATGGAACAGCAATCAGCTGTATTGAATGAAATAATCAAGGAAGTGCGGGCGATGGCTGTCCCCACCAAGGCTAGCCAGTCGATCTGTGGTCCACCCTGTGAACAGAGAAGGCCGAAAATGAATTCATTGGAGGAATGTGTATGACACCCGATTATGCCAATGAGGTGGTTTGGATATATTTTTTTCTAAACGTCATTCGTGATTTGTAGATAGAAAGGCTGTCAATGGTAGGGTGAAGAAATGAAAGAGAGTTCACGTGGAACCTCTGGACATGTTTTATTGGAACACCGCATTGCCTCAACTTCTGCAAGTCTTCTTTTAAATGTCTCGACACTTTCAGTCAAAACAATAGAAGTAGGTAATTTGCTCCATTCTCCATCACCCAGTGTGAGAAGCATTTGCTCTTCACTTCAATTTTGGCGTAGCTTAAATTCAGGTTTTATTGATGGCCTTTGAAATTTATCACTTTCGCCAATTCAAAAAATCAGCCATTTGACGAGCACATTCAACTCCCCAGACAAACTTAAAGACCGCGATCATATACTCCTGTGTTGCCCATATGAGCGAAAGGAAAAATTAAGTCTTTCTAGCCACCCTTCACAATGTAGGTTCTTTAATACACTGACTAGTTTGGTTACCCCTCGTTAAAATTTCTTCAGTCTAAGGGACGTCATTCCTTGACACAATAATTTTAACATCGGCCGGACAAATGTTCCATACGTTCGACCAAAAAAGGCCTTCGTCAAAATTAAGGAAAGAATTACTGATCGCTTCCGGGATATACAAAGCCTTTCTTTGTTATTTTGGCACAGTGAGCGTCATACACGCACCTAAGTTACTTAGTTTGTTTACTTGCTCGTGGTTGTGACCTCCAATAAATAACTGATATTCATATCTCATCATCGTTTTGTAACTAGACCGTAGTCGGCAGACTTAGCATTTGTTGATATTACGGTTAAGCAGCCACACATCAGACCATTTTTGAAACGATACAAATTATTTTGCAAGCTCTGTCGCAGCATTTGGATTTTCGATTGAATTCAATAACTCCAGATCACCAGAAACATTGCTTTCTCGCATGTCAGACAATCAAGGCAGTCGTTCGCATAAAACAGAAAGCGGCGACGACCCAGAAGGCTCATCCGCTGAACCCCACTGTGCATGGTTTCAAAATCCGATTTGGCGTCACCCCTATAAGCAACCACTCATCTGCTTGTGAGAAAGTCGGCCAACGACTTCATTTGGTAGGCAGTTACACCTATTTGATGCAGTTTCAATATCACCCGTCTATGTGGAACTCTGAAAAATGCTTTAAGAAAGTTAATGTGAAGCAAATCTACTGATAAACCCATTTATAATGAATTCATGCAGCTTTCCTTAGATGCGCAGCGTTTAGTGAGGCAGGAGTGACCACTGATGCTATTTAAATACACATCTTTACTCATAAATCAATGTTGATGCAAACAAAGCAAGTTGTCTTGCACAGTATGCTAATCATTTGTGTTTTGATAATAGTCTCCACTAATTTACAACAACCACTTGTGATACTCACTGGTCAGAACCTATTTGGTTAGGTGTTCTGTTCCTCTTTATAGATAGAGGTTACTTTGAATAACTTCCGGTCGGTAGGCAGAACCCTCGCCTCCATCTAACTTTCAAAGATATTGGAGAGCGGAGAAGACAGTTGGTTGGCGAGTTCACTTAAAACTTTTGTGGGTATGCCATCTGGACGAGGCGATTTACTGGGCTATAGCTGTCTCAGAATTTTCATTTCTGTGTATGTGGTGAACGATAACATGCATGTTCGCTCTGCAGATTTGACAGTATGGCAGCGTTATTCCTCGTCTAGTGGTGGCTAATTCGTATAAATGGAAATTAAGAAACTTGATAATAGATGAGTCGTATCTAAATTATCGGTTAACTTGTTTCACTTATAATCTTTTTAGACGTGGAATGGAGTCCCGATTGCATTTTGTCTTATTCACTCAAGCAAAGGACTCTTTCGATTGTCCTTGTGTTCTCTTGACTATTTCAGCGACAGGGGACGATCATTCTTTCTACAAATGCTCCCGACACTGTTTTCGCAGTTTCTTACAACCAGCGAAATCTTCAGTTTAGTGATAATTGGCATATATACACCACAGTCTACTTTTCTTCTTGAGATTCCTTTTTTTGTACATCTAAGGTCAATATTAAGGTCCGGAGACGCCCGAAATCTTTTTTCAGTCGACAACATCACTCTGCAAAGTGACGGGTCTAGTTGCTAAAAAGCCCCAGACAGCGTTTTGGTTATAAACGTCTGCAGGGTTCCAGGCTCTCTTATTAATTAGTTCGTTTATTTTATTATAAACCCCTTTGCATACATTTCTTTCCGTCGCTGCTGGAATTTTGGGTACAGAGAACTGACTGTACTATCAAGCAGTTATGTAGTGATAAGTTCGGCCTAGGGTAATTTGAGAACTCAATCTAAGCATGCATTTTTGCCTTGCCTCATCACGATTTTTAATGCAAAGTACTTGAAAGAAGTCGGCTACAATTGTCTTCTCCCTCCTTCGCTCCGTCATTTACAGTCCAATTGTGCTGTCGAAACCTGTACCTCTTGCCTTACTTACTTTTTATTTTATATTTATTTATTGCTAGTTTACAGGCAAGGTCAAATGAGATATACAGTAGAGGATCGAGCTGACAGTAAACAAAACTCCTACTCGTTCTGTCGAGTCTTTTCAGGAAAAAAAAAGTGCAGCTTTTTGAGTGATTAAAATTCGCGTCTGCAGAAATCAGTGAATCATTAGACATTTTTATTCCAAAAGGCAGATCAAAACAGCTTATGCACATTGCCATTGTCATTCAGCTCAGGCAGAGCCAATTATACTCTGGATACGCAAAAAATTATGCATGTGGTCAAGCTGGTGTACCAAGTGGTGATGTTGAAAAGCTCTTCGAATTTGAAAAACGAAGAGGACGAAGTTGAAGAGGCCAGGACGATTCCACAAAATGAGTTCCAACTTAAAGCAAAGTTCTTTCTTACCAATAGATTTTCAAACGGAATCCAGTGCTGGTTATACAGGACAAATTGACAAAATCTCCAAAAAGGGCCTCCGTTAACTTGAGGAATCGTTGTTAGTACTGATGCAAAAAGCATCGTCGACCAGAGTATAATTCTTTCTGATAACAAAGCTCCATCAATCAATCGGAATATCAAGTCACCAGAGATACTTTTTTACCGAAATCGTAAGCTTGTTATTAAAGGGGCTCACAAGTCCAAATTCTCTGATTGCAAAGCAAAGGATCGAACACAAACCTCAATCGTTTCCAAGCATACTCAAATGCCGAGCTTCAGGATGGGGAATGCGTTATCGTGTAAAAAGCTTTCCATCTGTGGAAGGCGTGCGCTTCATATGAGCTGTCATAACCGAGGCCTCTTAAAATAAGTCCTGAAAATGATTTTCAGGCTGCACACCTCATATAACGGAGAATGGCTCTTCATAACTCACACCGGGATGCGTTTTTTAGCCGGAAAATGAACCGGTAGAAAGGCACAAAATGAGTAAGCTGAGAACCAAATTGAAGATGAGGACTAAACAAGGTGAAAAATGACTCCAAATAAGGCACTGGGAAACAAAAATAATGAAGAGGTCTTTCCTGCGGCAGGCGCCCTTACATAAAAAGGCTGGTCCTCACTGAGAAGAGGGACGCTAAATATGTTGTATCTAGATCTACAGAGCCAATTCAAAAAAAATGTGCTACAGAACTCTGTTGAAGACCAAATACTGAACATCAGCTTGGGCGTAATGCACATCAGTTCATCTTAGTCAGCACTGACAGCTTAAAGCGTTCAATCCCATGAAATATGCAGAAGCCTATACAGCGGATTTACCCAATATAGAGTGAGATTTATGCATGCTACTGCTAAAAGTCTCCTGTTGAAAACAGACGAATTGAAGTGGCTTGTCTCAGACCAAAACCCCATGCCATTGCAATCACGGAAACGTTGCTCAACACCGAAATCACAGATACCGAGGTTTCGATAGAAGGAACACCAACTCTTTCACAGAGACCGTGAAAATAGACAGGGTGGTTGGGTGGTCATATATTTTAGGCAAGGAATCTCGGAAGTCAAGCGAATGCACGCCCAAGTATTTCGATATGAATCTCTCGGCATAAAGATAAAAAAGAATTGTTCACAAAATCTACAATTCCTGACGCTATACATAAAACCAACTATTCCGAGTGCAGCTGATGAGTCATTCCTTCATTTGGTCGTGGTAGTAGCATGTCATCAGGAGGTTCTTAGAAATGGAAATTTTGACGCAATAGACTGGGTAAATCTGACAGTTGATGGCGCGTCAACGTTTTTCGGCCGTAAGCTAATAGACCCAACGCTCAACCAATCTCTGGCACAGATGGTAAGGCAGATTTTAATACGATAAAAAACGTTCTGATGTCCGTGAATTGGGACTGTTTGCACGAAGGGAATCTAGAGGATGATTGCGGATCGTTTAAAACGATTTCACTAAATCCAATTGTGAGCTATTGTCAAGCGAAGGTGCATAATGACTAGTCAACCTGCTTTGTTTTCAAGAGAACTTAACAGACAGTTAAAAAAGAAAAAAAAAAAATGGAAAGTATTAATGGAAACTGGGTCACCCTAAAGCCTCGAAAAATTTCGTCGTCATTGAAATGCGGTCAAAAAATTGATCCATCAGACAAGGATGAACTATGAACCCAACATTATCAGACAGGCTGCAAATGAGCCCAAGATTTTATTTCACTATATTAATAAAAGACAAAACACGGACTCAGTCACATATCTTAAGGGTGATAATGGTGTAGAAACCCGTCGAAACTAACGAGAAAGCCGAAGGCTTGAGCCATTTTTTTGCCTCGGCATTTACTAGAGAAACTGAGCTTCAATTTTAAAATGTCAACAATATTGTTGTAAACGCCGGTCCAGTGCTTGAATCTACAATCTTCCTGGCGTCTGTGATGGAAAGAGAGCTACAGAATCTCAAAGAATCAAAGTCAACTCGTTCGGGCAAAATATCAACCACGTTTTTTGAGAAAATTGACGAGCGAACTCTCCAAGACACGAACACATATCTTCACTTCATCATCCGAAATACGAAGACTATAATTCGAAAGGAAGACAACAAATATATACCCGATATATAAGACTGTTGCACGAACAGATGGCAACAATTATCAAACCATCAGCCTAACCTGCATTTGTTGTAAAATAATCGAAACTATAAGTTAAAAGGTTGACAAGTAAGTTCCTGGGGGAGAAAAACTTTCTCTCCTTGCTCCCGCATGGCTTTAAAAAGAGTCGCTCTTGTCGTTCCAGTATACTGCTCTCGACCGAGCCATGGGCTCGCGCACTGGGTGACGATAGTCAGGTTGACGTAATCCACATTGATTTCAAGAGGCTGTTCGAAAGCATCCCATACGTACGTCTAATGTATAAATTGACTAAAATTGGAATAAAGTGAAAGCTGTTGATATTGCTCACAGATTTTCTCACAGGGAGATCACAAGCCATGTGTATCGATGCCTCTAAAATCAACACCTACACCCATTCTAAGTGATGTTCCCCAATGCTCGGTCCTGGGTTCCAGCAACCTGCTGTTTTCTGACGATGTTGAACTATGAAGTGCCATCAGATCTGACGTCAACAGACAGGCACTTCAACAGAGTCTCAACCGGCTTAGCAACTGGCCTGCTCATCCGCCCGTATGTTTTGATGTTTCGAAGAGTGTGGTCCTAAGAATCCATACCAGAATAACCAGTTAGTAGGATGATTCATACAAATTCCTTCTCGATAGGCAGCCCCTTTCAAATGTTGAGGAGGAGAAGGACTTCGGTGTTCTAATAAAGTCCACACTCAAACTAGCTTCAGAGTGTCTACAGGCAGCTGAAACGCGTGACACAGGTGTTAGTTGCACTCAGACGAGAAGTTGTACCGATTGATAAGAAAATAGTTAGAAAAACCTACGAGACATCCATTCAATCTCACTTGGAGTATTTCGTCCTGACCTGGTGACCATGGTTTAAGAAGGATTATCTACAACCGGAACGAGTGCAGGCGAGGGTAAACGGAGATGATAAAGAACCTGAGTCATCTGCCTTATGAAGACATACTGACTGATCATGATTTTGTACTCCAAATTACAGGCAGTTACGCGGTGACCTCATCCAAACTTACCGGATTGTCAGAGGTCGTGTATGTGCCCTACATTTTGATGAATTCTTCGAATTTTCTGGGACGGAACATCTGCGGGGTCATTCGTTCCATACGAACTTCGGATAGTACGCCTTTTTGCAGAAGGGTCTTTCAAGTATGGAATGAACTTTCTGACGACGTGATCCTTTCAGAACATATTGAATCAATTAAATACAAACTAGGTTCCCGTTTGCTGGGAAAATGCAGTGCGTATAATGAATATTGTGTCAGTAATGGCAGCTTGCACATGGATCCCAAACATATCGATGAACTTAAATTATATTTCTCAAATTTACGGTTGTAAGCATTTATTATCCTGCCATTTTTAATGTGAATGGGGAGCTCAACAGCGAAAACCTTATTCCCTCAATCAAGTGTCTTAAAGGAGACTTACTCCATTACAGAACCTTGTCATGTTGCCGTTGAAGAAGAAATTCTGAACAGGTGCAATAGAGTGAATGCAAGGAGTGGGGAGAATTAGCCTCGTTTTACGAAATTAGAGCAAAATTATTATCATAAACGGACCTCTCAAGAAAATAGTTATCCTCTAGTGAATAACTCTACCTTCTTTTTGGACAATTCCGCGTAAGAAAACAAATGACAGACCTTACTTGACAGCGTTTTACATGTGTTGGTCTTGATTCCCATCAAATCTGCAGATTTTAGAGCAATTTAATTTTTCTTTTTCGGTTGTGTCAGGTCATCGCGTACGGGTATTTGACCCGTCTTCTTTTTTATAGGAAAGGCGACCGCCTTGGCTAAATTCTCGTTATTTTCCTTTAAAACTACTCATCGCATCTAATACTCTGTTAGTCGAACTTTTCAATCTTTGACTACTGTACCTTTTGAACCACTTCCATTGACCCTAAGTTTGACTCTCTCAGGCAAAACAGGGGATGAACGCCACTCCCACTGGACTGGAATAATCCGGTCTCAGTCAAATGGACCCTTTTCAGTACCGAGATTTTGTAGGTCAACCAAGTTAAAATGCTACATGATTCACCGACCTTGCTTATACCCTAGGCACCTGGTGTTGAAGAAGCATAGAATAATGAAGTCACACGGCACCCTGGATATCACACTATTTAAGCTCTTCCTTTCACCTCAATTTTTTGCTTGTTCTAGCTTTAAAAGCTTTCCACGGTGGATTGAATCATAAGAAAAATTTACCCAGTAACCTTTAAACAAAAGAAGCTAATAGGACATCACACTGACTACAATCAGGGCAGAGCAACTTTGAGGTATCAGTTAGCCGACAATCATGATTTCTTGCAGACTACATAAGAAGGCCTGCTCACTAGTTTATCGCTCTCGAAGAACTGTTTTTGGCGCTTAATGTGAAATCTGCTATCAATACTGAACTGTTAGAAAATTTGGATAGTAAGAATGTTTTTTATGGAAACCTAATCAGGACATGGAATGAGAGCCGCCCGCACTGCATTTGGCTGGGCACCGAATTCCGGTGAGCTTAGGTTTATGATTAAGGTGAGGGTAAGGGTTAAGTTTAGGGCTACGTTTAAATTTAGGGTTAAGGTCAGAGCTAAGGTTAGGGCCAGAAGTGTCTTAAGGGCTAAGGTTAAAATTTAGTTTTATGCTAGAGTTAGCGTTGGCGTAAAGCCACATGCCTTTTTACCCACAACCCGAAATTTATTGCAAGACTACCTACTTTAGGTGGATCGGGTATTCCTATTTCCGTGTTCTAATTAGGCGACCGTAAAAGTTATCGTTACTTTTTGGAGAAAAATTTATTCCGACTGTCACGAGCTTGGCAGGTTTCCTTGCGAATTAGAATTAAAATACCGCCCTCAAGAAATTTTAAATGAAAGGACATACAAAACTATCGAAACTAGTTTCGCATTGTGCTGGCCGATAAGAATTCACTGGGAACTAATCTAAGCCTCGAAGGCTTTCTCTCACGACCTCTGGACTCATCATCGGTGCAGGACGCGCGAGAACACACACTGTGGAGGAAATCAAATGAGTATGATCCACGTTACCATTAAATACTAGGACTGTATGCCAGCGCCCCTTCTGCATAGATTTCGTTCCCCAAGAGAAGAAGCTATTAAAATAGGGAATTTAGGACACCGGAAGAGAAAAAGTACCTACATCACTAGAAAACTTCAAAAATAAAGCCTTAACCTCATGAAGATACAGAAGAATTCAGAAGTGTCTACAGTGAAATCTAGCATTCCGAAATTCAGATAGGTTTAAGAGGAAGAAATAAGTCAAATAGCAGTGGAAATGAATCTCGAAAATTGGAATATGTCTGAAAGCTCAGCTGAAATACCTTCAGATGGCAAGTGACCCACGGGATGTACTGAGATTATTGAGAAAATGCTTGCATGGAATATTGTAATGGACTGTTGGCAATGCCTTTTCATTCACGGGGTCAGAATTTATTTGTTGGGAAAATAAAGGAAAACTTGTACGATCATCAAATTTAAGTAAATATATTTACAAGTGGAAAAGACATAATTTAAACCTCATGCCTGACAGCGTCGTATTTGAGGGTTGACATGAATTCGGTTGGAAAGTAGGCTGCGAAGGACTTTTCTAGAAGAAAGAGCTTCCTACTGAATTCCAAGACAACCAATTTTATAGCGTTATAACAAATAACAGTGAGAATTTTACGGCACGGTGAATGAAAAGCTCGGTGTGTGGAGAAATATAACTGTGTAGGGCGGATACGCCAAAAGAATAAACAATTGCCTTGGTGTATACTTATAATAATAGTAATTATAATCATATGTACCAAGAATCTACAGGCGTAAACAAAATAATGGGAATTGGCCTAAATTGGCATTTATTTAAAGCGCCGGCGGTTACTAGGAATGTTATGCTGAGAAACATGTCCAACGACCATGAAGTATCCAATGGACTTCATCTTTTCAGTTAAGAGCAACAGTGTGAAAGGATTATGCCAGCAAAGGTGATTTCGGTGATTCTAGTATCTAACCCTGCAAGCACCAGCCACGTCTGACATCGCATTGCCACCGCGGCCACACGTCGCGATGGCGTAGCTTGACGATGTCATTTGACGTGGCTAAGGCATGACGTTCAACACGCCGCGCCGTTTGGCCTCACCATCCAAAAAGCGCGTGAGCGGGCATCCTTCTCATTCATTTTCATCCCTTATGTGTAGCCGCAGTACTGTCTTTTAGGCTGCCGGCTATCATAGGGTCCTTCAATGTATCATATCGTAAGCATAAACTGCGGCGATAAGCAGTCCATATAGGTGAATAAGCGAATCCACCACGTAGCACCTACGTTATCACGCGAACAAGGGAAATAGACTGCATTTCCGAAAGGACTGTGTATTGAGTATTTGCCAGTTAAAGAAAAGTTTAAAAGAAATGTACGAACACGCAGTCGTCAGTCATGGGAATCTTTACAGCTTACGAATAAAAGGAGAGTAATCACTTCCACTGGCCATTGGCGGTTTCTGCAGAAAATAGAAAATTTTGGTAATGCATACTTTCTGTGAGGGAAACAGATGTAGCTAATAAAGCATAGACGTAAAAAGCAATTATAGTAACACGCAAATGAATAAGGCAAACAGCATGATTTTTGTGAACGCTAATGTTATGGTAATTACAATGTTCTTGGGTGGGGATAATTTCGAGCACGCGCAGTTATTGGTGAGGCCTACTGGTACATGAATTCAGGAAAAGGATAAATCAAACAAAAATGGCGTACCTGATGGATGTTGCGCCAGCGTTTTGATCATCCACCATAATGGTCGATCGACCCCTGGAACCAATTAGTTAGTTATATTAAATGGGCATTTTCCCAATGGACTCTGTGCCGGTCAAAAAACAGAAAGTAGACCAACCCTTGAGGATTCGGAACAGGGGGCAGGCTATGAATAATCGCTTGTCCTTGATTCCACCAGCCCAGCAAAAAGTATGACGAACCGGTGGTCCTAATAGGACAATCAGCAGATCGCTGATGAAGTCTGCCTCAATTCGACCACCTATAATGGCTAGTTGTTTGATCTAAACGGTCAGATAAATATAAGCACATACAGTCACATCTCTGAACGCCTTCTCCGTACTTAGCTGACGAATGAAGTCATCATAGACTTCAATTATGCACAATGGGAGCCACAGGGCAGAAGGCCTGACCTTGGCGACGGTGGTGTTCTTCTCCAATTTACTTACAACATATGTCATTGTTACTTGCACCTATTGCATGCTGTTGTTGAGAGCAATTAATTGCTGGTCACGAAGTTGAATTCTTTCTAAAAAAAATTACGAAGGAGATCTTTAACCGACACACTCTAGGGGCGCAAAGCGAGCATCCATGCTGGCCACGTCTTTGTGCACCTGCTGAAATAGTTTGCACAGCTGATAAGGGGGCAGGCGTCAGCATTTCCATAGGCAATCTTAAGTAATAAATGAAAACTGATGGTAACTGAATTGACGACGGTGGTGTGGGCTGCTCTAGCCTGCTGGACGACGATAGAAATATATGAGACAGTTCGTCGTCTGTCCGAGGCCTACAAAATATATGACAGTTAGCCTTTCTTTTGTCAGTAGCGAATTCCACAAAGTTATCGGGTGGCTCAGCGAGCAGAACTTCCTCTTATAATAAAAATAGTGGTAGATCGCCGGGGCAGTTTAAATGGCCTTGTTACTCCCTCCTCGTCGTCCAAAAACACTGAGCCTGTTAACAACTCAGGCAGGCGTCGTTCGGAAAAGCGGTTAACTTGGCTGGACATTTAATGCTGTGACGAACGGGTTGCAAACATGATTCTAATGGAAATGTGGATAAATGTTCCAGCACTCCGAAATGAGTGACATCCTCGTGTAGGTGGAGGAGACAATGGACATTATAAACAACAACACAAGGGCTATAAAAGGTGGGATGATCAACAAAACAACGTTATTCAAAGGGAGACGGGTTTATTCTCCGCAAGATAGAGGCGAGGTCGGATGGGAGAATATGTAGGATGCTATGAAAGTTTTCAAAAAATGATAGTAACGGCAGCCGTCTAGATAGGACAAGAAAAATGCAGGTCTTATGCAGAGTAAAAACTGCCATTATTCGGCAGCTTTCCATCACAACAGACGCTCAAGAGTTCTACACTTGAGGGAAAACTCTGCCAGCAAGCACTGGCGTTCAAGGACGCCGCCAACCTTTTGGCTCTACGTCACCAAGTATGCAGCAATTTCCGCATAACACCCAGGTAGACGAAGTGCATATAATCCATGGGAAAAGATGCTATCATGTCGATGGGCAAAGCCTCGGAAACGGAACGACCGGTTGTTGCGTAGACGCCTATTGTACAGTGGGAATGTCATGCGTTTCGCAATATGCTCACCCATAGGACAACACCTGCAACGGTTGCAATTAAATCTACGAAACAGCATACCTTTCGCATCCGTAGTAGCCATTGTGAGCTTTGACCTGTCGCACAAAAGAGCAAGCAGGGAGGTTACAGACAACATTGACCAAGTCCACCCTTACGATGCTATCTGTCTAAGGAGAGCGCATGCTATAAGCAAGAACCTGTTTCAGTTCACCAATACAATCCCCCAAGAAGTCTTCCAACGGATCCGGCTTGCCAAGACCGTAGAACACTCCAAAAAAAGGGCGGATCAACAAATGGATGGCTAACACGAGCAAGTATTGGCCACAGACACTGAGCAGAACCTTTAAAAATTTTCATTCCGTCTATGTGCAGTTGGACGCGCATTTGGGGAACGCTCATTGCCAGGTGACTGGCTAGTTCATCGAGCAGGCCACGTTCAAGGCCCAAATGGATGTAGGTACCACTGCTTGTGCAAGTTCTCTACGTTAGCAATAGCGTCCTAGGGTCCTTGAATGGTAGAGACGCAGCAGTTTAAAGAACTCTTTCGTTACAGACAGGGGCAATTTTAACTTCAAGTAGAACTCCCGCAACTCAGTCAGCAAGCAATGGCCTCCCACCGTGTCTGCTCTCTGACCAACGTCTGTGGGTTCTTTATCTTGTAGTAAATAACATGCATACGATTCCTACTCATGGAAACTTCCAAGCTTAGTTCGGTATTTTCCAATTTTGGCGATTGAATGAACACTGAAGAATTTGAGGGAACGGAAGGTTCCTCCATGGTAGCATAATACACCTTCACATAATGTACAATCCGCTCATCTATGGTGCTCCGTTGATATCCGTAATACGTACGTTGCATAGTTAATAACTACCTTTAATAAAAAGAGATATATGAACGGATGAACGTCACTTTTGAGACGCTTTGTGAAAGTAGAAGTTATAACCGGCTAATAGACCTATTCCTACGTTAATGCTCGTAAAATACATCCTTAATGCATAAATATTACCATAAAGACATAAAGCATATGAAATAACAGCAGAATGACTAACCATTATGTCACAAGCGTTCGCTGGATGAGAGGACTCCAAAACTAACCACAGCCTAAGAAGTGGTTTAATGGCGCCTAACTGCACAGTAAAAAAGGCGTCAAAATCAGTTAAATATAGTGATATTATTCTCGCTTATATATAAAGTTTATTAGGATTTTATTTGCAAATCACCGTTTATTTACTTTCAATCAGTGTATTTTTATGGAAAAATGGTCAATTAAACAATTAAAACGCTTCCCAAAAATATCTTAAATGTAGGCGTGGCCTTGACAGCGTCTGGCCTCGCCTGACGATACCCCTCCAATGTGCGGCCACGTGTTGGCAGGGGAGATAGGAAATGTGGCCCTTAAAACATTTTTTGATCGCACATAATCTTAGCGCCTTTAGGTGCCTCTTTCAAACATAAACTTCAGTCAGTTAAGGAAAGAAACTGTTTTAAACGGCGCGCGAAATTTGTAGGGATGAGCATGTATCTCAATGACTGCTAAGTCGAACTTTGCCAACGTTGAAATGGATCAGCTAAGATCGAAAGAAAGAATTTGCAATAATTTGACTATTATTCGTTCCCACTCTCAGATCGCAATGACGGGTCCGTTCCATGATTCTGATGATATTCCTAGCATAGCAGCATAGATAGGTGGAATGCTCTAAAGCAAATTAAAATATTTTCAATGCAAAGGTACTTCTAAAAATACTGGTTGCAATTTACTTACACATTTACGCTGATGTTTTTATTACTGTCTGGCAACCGAAACTGCTTCCAACAGCTTTTTCCTATTTTAAGGATTACATCTGATTCACTCTTTTTAATGACAATAGGTATTTTTTTACTTTCTTTCGTTTGAGGACACATTGAAAAGCAATACTCTTAATTACTAATTAGAGAAGCACTCCAGCATTCGATTATTCAGCCAAAAGGCATGCTTGGCCATGGATTTTCTCAGACTAGTCATCGCAAGTTGGAAGAGTATTCTTACCAGATAATCGTCTCCGACGCTCAGGCAACTTAGGTTTGTAAAGCATAAAGCTTCTTCACGAGAAAACTTTCTACGGTGCTGGCTTTAAGGACAATTGCAAAAGAAAACAGGACCACCTGCAGATGACACTCAAACGTAGACAAATAAATCAGGATATCAGGGAGGACCGGCGATTTGCAGATTATATCTTCTTAGCCATGGAAGTAGAAGAAAGTTTGTAAGTACGACGGGCATGACCAATATGGGCAGAGGTCTAACAGATCCCCATTTTGGTCATACACGTAAATCCCATAGGAGAATAAGCGGTCACTTGGAGGTTTATTATAACACGAGCGGCAAACCCGTGTCCCAGACCCCAATACACATCCGCTAATTCTGCCTCATCTGTTCAGACTGTCCGAGAAAATAGCATGGGTCTTTTTGGCCATGAAAAACTTCTTCGTAAAACGACAGGCTTCAGGCACCCTCAAGATACCTCTGTATTTGCAATTGACACTTTGTACATTGTAAACCGTGACGTTAATTGCGTGCCTCACTAAACAGTGGACGCAGGACTGTGCTTGCGCGTGAACACGTTTATAGTTAGACTTACGCAACAACCAGACACCCTCTCTTAACACATCGACATCCGGTAGCAAGAAAATGTCAGGACAACCGGGAAAGATTTCAAATGGATTGGCTGAACGAAATAACCAATCCGGCAACGCGTGTCATCAGGACGTAGTCCCCACAAAATGGATTGAAACTCCACCATAGCGCGTTTTTTGACTTCCCTGAAAAGTAAGTGATACATTTACTACTAAAAATGAAGAACTCACATTTCGGCTTATATTGGAGTATTTTTTACTGATATTTCTTTACTTAAATGCCCTATTCTAAGATTGAAAATTCACAAAAGAGTGGCCAAATAGATAGTAAGATTTCACAAAAAATGCTAATTGTCTGCCATTGTGTTTTTAAATCACGTATTAAGGGAAGCTATATTATGCAAAAGTGTCATATTGCATGTTTCCAATTTAAAATAGGTTGTTTTACGCATCCATATCCACAGTTTGTTTAAGTATTTTGTTTACGGTCCAGTTTTTAGGTCGGCAAAAAATACTAGTAAACAAGTTTATTAATGCGTGTTGGGACAAAAAACGTCAGAAATGTGTAAACAACAATTTTTAAAGCTGAATTAATTTTTGGGTTACGGAAAACACTGCGATTCCTTACATTTGAATTCATTTGATTTTCATTGAATAAGGATCGTACTTTCTGGTAACCGAGAGCATATGAATCTGTTAATGCTATTTTATAGCAAAACGCAAAAAAGCCATAGGGTTTGTTCTGTGATAGTAAATAGCAAAGGAAATTTCTTGGATATCCGGCAACCTCCGATTTCGCTCAAATCCTGCTGGTCTACCAGCGATATATAAGATTGAACATGCAGTGTTTTTAGAAAAAAAACTTTCTGAGCCTCAAATTCATTCAAAAACAAAATAATAAAACGAATATATATATATATATATATATATATGATAGTGTGGGGCTCACCGATCTGCTTAAGGAACATGTATGTTCCGTTGTGCCCTGGAGCTCAGACTAGAGCCCTCGCAGGCGGTCGCATAGCGACGTGTAGCGTATGTTGATAAGGTGGAAGCAACAAAGACAAGGGAGACCGGAATGGCCATTTCTGGCTTATTAGCCGTCATCAGCCAGTCATACCCAATCCCAAGTGTGGCACACCTGGGATTCGAAACCGCGACTTTTGGTATTTAAGTCGAACGCTCTACCATTGAGCCACGGGATCGTTGTTTTGTCGGTTGTGATCGGGAATATGATGATAGTGTGGGGCTCACCGATCGGCTTAAGGAACATGTATGTTCCGTTGTGCCCTGGAGCTCAGACTAGAGCCCTCGCAGGCGGTCGCATAGCGACGTGTAGCGTATGTTGATAAGGTGGAACCGACAAAGACAAGGGAGACCGGAATGGCCATTTCTGGCTTATTAGCCGTCATCAGCCAGTCATACCCAATCCCAAGTGTGGCACACCTGGGATTCAAACCCGCGACCTTTTGGTATTTGAGTCGAACGCTCTACCATTGAGCCACGGGATCGTTGTTTTTGTCGGTTGTGATCGGGAATATGATGATAGTGTGGGGCTCACCGATCTGCTTAAGGAACATGTATGTTCCGTTGTGCCCTGGAGCTCAGACTAGAGCCCTCGCAGGCGGTCGCATAGCGACGTGTAGCGTATGTTGATAAGGTGGAACCGACAAACACAAGGGAGACCGGAATGTCCATTTCTGGCTTATTAGCCGTCATCAGCCAGTCATACCCAATCCCACGTGTGGCACACCTGGGATTCAAACCCGCGACCTTTGGTATTTGAGTCGAACGCTCTACCATTGAGCTACGGGCTCGTTTTTTTTCGGTTGTGATCGGGAATATGATGATAGTGTGGGGCTCACCGATCTGCTTAAGGAACATGTATGCTCCGTTGTGCCCTGGAGCTCAGACTAGAGCCCTCGCAGGCGGTCGCATAGCGACGTGTAGCGTATGTTGATAAGGTGGAACCGACAAAGACAAGGGAGACCGGAATGGGCATTTCCCCAACGTTGTGCTGACTCAAGCGCTTCGTGCCCT
>WEDG01005420.1:0-22500 GCA_017591395.1 Schistocephalus solidus
AGTACTCATGAATCTATATGGCAAAGAATATACTGTACCTTCCGGACATAGGTACTAGTTTAAAGGTTATACAGCTTCGTCGATACTTCGTTGTTGAGCGACAGCACGAATACCAGCGGTTTGGCAGCAGCCGCTTATGCGGTTTCGGTATATGGACTCCGAATAACGTAGCATTTTGAAATTATTGGCGCAAAGGCGGTGATTCGACACGACTATTTGTAATAGAACAGGCTCAATGAATATCTTCGTATCGAAGACAATCAACCACAGTGGAATTGTAAACGACGTAATGCCTATTCTACAAACAATTAGTACGTTGCGTAGAAATGGTTCATGGCAAAGATATGAATACTTCCGATAGGCATTAGTTAAAAAGCCCAGATTGCGCCGATAGCCAGCGCTGCGACACAAAGTAACGAGGTTCGGTTTCAGCGGGTCTCAGCAGCGTTTCATGGGTTTTCGGTATATGGATCTATAATAATCGGGGAATAATTCGAAATTATTGCGACAGGGATATTCGACATGACTTTAGGGTCAGAACCGCACCAATGAATAAATGGTCGAAGACAATCAATCAGCAGAATAACACGTGATGCCTATCTTCATTAAACAAGTATAATATAGTAGTATGAATTTTATATGGGCAGCGACGTATAATTGTACTCTCGACGATAGGTACGATAGCTAAAGTCACGTCATCGCAGCCTGCACGCTTGCTGTTGTACACAGCAGCACGTTAGGTCAGGGCTCAGTAGTCCCCAGCAGCTCTTTGCGTTTTCGCGGCGACCTATGGATTCCGCAGCATTGGGCATTTCTGCACTATTTAGCGACATGGCGTCAGGTGCTTCGATTCATGACGTCGAGATGAACCGCATGGAGAACGTGACTCGACTGAGGAGCCGAACCATCTGTTGCTGCGTCACACAGCAGCAGATACCCATTCGGCGAAACACGTAGTACTGGGCTTTGTAGCCAGTGAATCTTATGTCGCAGTCGGTATAACAGTCATTTCCGACACAGGTAGTATTTTAGAGTCCACGCTTTTCGCCGTAATGCTTTTCTGCTGCTCGGGCGACACAGCGTGTTTATATCACCGTGGCTGATTTTCTTCGACCCAAATGTTCATTGGAAATTTCGGATTTCTGACCCCTAAAAAGTCATGTCCGAAATCACCTGACTCCATGTCCTGCACTTAATAATTTCAGAAATTATTTACCCGATTATTCTCTGAGTCCACTATACCAGAAACCGCATAGAGAAACGCTGGGGGACCCACTGAGGAGCCGAACCCTCGTTGCTGTGTCACCAGCAGCAGAAACATCGGCGAAACACGTGTCTGGGCTTTTCAGCTAGTATCTATGTCGGAAGTAATGGTATAACGTCTTTGCCATATAAGATTCATACTACTTGTAGTACAACTTGTTTGTAGAATGGGCATTACGTGGTTATTCCGCAGTGGTTGATTGTCTTCGACCCAAATGTTCATTGAAATTTCGGATGTGACCCGATAAAGTCATGTCCGAATCACCTGGCTCCATGTCCTGCACTTTAATAATTTCAGAAATTATTTTTCCGATTATTCTCAGGAGTCCATATACCAGAAACCGCATAGAGAACGCTGGGGACCCACTGAGGAGCCGAACCCCTCGTTGCTGTGTCATCACAGCAGCAGAAACATCGGCGAAAACACGTGTCTGGGCTTTTGAGCTAGTATCTATGTCGGAAGTACGGTATAACTTCTTTTGCCATATAAGATTCATACTACTTGTAGTACTACTTGTTTGTAGAATGGGCATTACTTGGTTATTCCACAGTGGTTGATTGTCTTCGACCCAAATGTTCTTTGAAATTTCGGATGTGACCCTATAAAGTCATGTCCGAATCACCTGACTCCATGTCCTGCACTTAATAATTTCAGAAATTATTTACCCGATTATTCTCTGGATTCCATATACCAGAAACCGCATAGAGAACGCTGGGGGACCCACTGAGGAGCCGAACCCCTCGTTGCTGTGTCACACAGCAGCAGAAACATCGGCGAAACACGTGTCTGGGCTTTTAGCTAGTACCTCTGTCAGAAGTACGGTATAATGTCTTTTGCCATATAAGATTCTACTACTTTGTACTACTTGTTTGTAGAATGGGCATTACGTGGTTTATTCCACAGTGGTTGATTTTCTTCGACCCAAATGTTTCATTGAAATTTCTGGTCTTACCCCTAAAAAGTCATGTCCGAATCACCTGACTCCATGTCCTGCACTTAATAATTTCAGAAATTATTTCCCGATTATTCTCTGGAGTCCATATACCAGAAACCGCATAAAGAACGCTGTGGGACCCACTGAGGAGCCGAACCCCTCGTTGCTGTGTCACACAGCAGCAGAACCATCGGCGAAACACGTGTCTGGGCTTTTAGCTAGTATCTGTGTCGGAATTACGGTATAACGTCTTTTGCCATATATATATATATATATATATATATATATATATATATATATATACATATATATATATATATATATATATATATATATATATATATATATTGTTAATGTTGAATAGACAAAGTCAATGGACCGAAGGCTATTTCTGATAGCCGTCATCAGCCAGTCATACCCTATCCCAAGTGGAACACCTGGGATTCTCCCGCGACCTTTGGTATTGACACGCTCTACATTGCCATGGTTTGCTGTCGGTTGCTATCGGGAATATGATGATAGTGTGTGGCTCACCGATCTGCTTAAGAACATTTATGTTCCGTTGTGCCCTGGAACTCAGACTAGAGTACTCACAGGCAGGCACAAAGCGACATGTAGCATATGTTGATAATGTGGAACAGACAAAGACAAGGGAGACCGGAATGGCCATTTCTGGCTTATTAGCCGTCATCAGCCAGTCACATTTGGGTTTGGGTATGACTGGCTGATGACGGCTAATAAGCCAGAAATGGTCATTCCGGTCTCTTTTGTCTTTTTCGGTTCCACATTATCGACATATGCTACAAGTCGCTATGTGACTGCCTAAGAGTACTTTTGTCTGAGTTTCAGGGCACAACGGAACATTAATGTTTCTTAAGCAGATCGGTGAGCCACACACTATCATCATATTCCCGATCGCAACCGACAAAGCAACGAGCCCGTGGCTCAATGGTAGAGCGTTTGACTCAAATTCCAAAGGTCGCGGGTTTGAATTCCAGGTGTTCCACACTTGGGATTGGGTATGACTGGCTGATGACGGCTAATAAGCCAGAAATGGCCATTCCAGTCTCCCTTGTCTTTGTCTGTTCCACATTAACAACATATGCTACATGTCGCTATGCGACTGCCTGTGAAGATACTCTAGTCTGAGTTTCAGGGCACAACGGAACATAAATGTTCCTTAATCAGATCGGTGAGCCACACACTATCATATATATATATATATATATATATATATATATATATATATATATATATATATATATTCCGAATGTTCGAGAATATGCGAGGCCCCAGGTAATTGTATTGAAGAAGACGGGAAGGTGTTCTCTGGGACCAGTCAGACGACCGAATTTCACGCCTGCTGCAGGAATCGTGGCACTCGACCGCGGAATCGATCAATAGACATATCGATCTGCCAGCTGCATATCAGGCCCTGCGCGAACAAATCAATGGCGCTGATGAAGGTCATACTCGGCAGAGGTGAGTTAAATAAGCACTGAGCTGTACAGTCTTTTATTCCTTGACGATGGGCTCGCGTGAGAGTTCGAAACGTTGGATGAATAAAATTCGGGTCCCAGAGAACGCCTTCCCGTCTTCTTCAATATATATATATATATATATATATATATATATATATATATATATATATATATAGGGCGGTTTACTTTGCACTCTCGGGCAGTTTTGGCCAAGAAAGTTGAGTTTGGCGTCAGAGATTCATGAGAGATTCTGCGTCTTAGCCTGGAATCGATACTCCATTTTCAAGCTGTTGGCAACGGACCTTAATGGTGCTTGCAGGTATGCTTTCAAGCGACATTTTCGTGCAAATCTCATTAAAGGACTATTTTCAAATTTACTTCTACTTGTGCTGATTTGCTACTCCATTTTTTATTGGCAGGCTTTCTTCAAATTTAAAACCGAAGTTTAATTACAGCGATTTTTGACGTTTCGATATTTTTCGCTTTTCTATTGTTATTTCTATACAACTTACTATTACTTGAATTATTTCTGTTATGTTTTCAAACCACCTTAAGTTGTTAATTAATGCTTCAAAGCTTTGTGGTGGTCCAAATCGTGCGCCTGTTGCAACGCTGAACCTTCGGCGACTACTCTGCACGTGCGCACCATTGATGGCCAATCCCGGCTGTCCTTATCGGTCAGTCATCTTCAAGGTCGATTCACACCGGACTCGCCACTGTGTCATACTTTGGGACGCCGCTCGCGGATTTCGGGCGTACACTCGTCCGGCAGCCAATTTCTTCCAATCCAATCTTTGATAGTTCTGTAGAGAATGCACTTTCCCCCAAGTGGCGTCCAACTTCCTTCGAGCCTAAAATGTCGAAGCGGCTACAAGTTAAACTCGTCAGAAAATTTGAGTTATAAGTCGGTCGGGTAATCTGCACTCGACGACCGCTACGAGGGACGCGTCCAGCGTCGTGAGAGTGGGTTATCTTTAGTGTCTTGAACTAGGTTTGTCTAATTTGGCCTTTAAAGTTGATTGGTCGGTTTGGACAGCTGCATTGACCAAAAATCAGACAGCCATCGTTACGCGTCAAGAGGCCCAGCGTTGTCAAGGAGACCGGGATAGTCAATCAAGTCGATAAATACGGCATGAATTCGGACCACTGCTTCGAAGTCATCTAGTCGGCCGGCCTGAACTTTCAAACCAACGAGCGAAGAGAAGCAACTGATACTCTGAGCGGTCAGGTATCTATTACTGAGTGGCGGCAGCGACCGAACCCCTCCCTCCCCTCCACACACCAGCTGTTCGCTTTGCGCACCATGTAACACCGATCAATATTTTTACTTTAAACGTTGACCGCAAGCGGATAAATCTTAGGGCGCGCACGTATGCGCCTCGCAAAGTGGCCGTACCGGTTAATGCGCCCTGTTTGCTTAGCGAATGGGACTGTCACGGCCTTCTGAGTTGCCTGGATGTTTCCTGTTACAGTAGAGCTTTTGGTCTACCAACTCCACATTTCGATTCTTAACTCTGGGTAACTTCTAGTTGACGACTTTTGATCTCGGCAATTTACTATCTCGGTTTATACTCGTTCAAGCCTCAAGAAGCGACTTGACTCTCCAGGAAGCTGCCGCTGACATTCAAAGACGATGAACTTTCATTCGAAGTGTCTTCACCGACCGGGTAACTGCAGTCGCTCGTCCTATTGCTGCCTTGAGGCTCAATTTAGAGCTCCAGTAAGGCAATCGCATGAGCGACCATGAAAATACAGTAATACTGAAGATTTGTGGCGGTGACACTTCTCGAGTGCGCGGGAAGTTTGACAAGCTCCTGTTACAGCAGAGCTTTTCCCACCAACTCCACATTCCGGATTATTGGGTAACTTCTGGTGATGACCATCGGATCCCGACGTCGTTCAGGCCTCAAGAAAACGATTCGTCTCTCCCAGGAAGCTGCCATTGTTATTCAACGTCGATAGACTTTCTGGAACGGTTTTCGACGACCGGGTAACTGCAGTCGCTTGTCATATTGTGCCTTGAGGCTCAATATAGAGCCCAGTCAAAAGCTAGTGCCGCATAGCGACCATGAGCATACAGTAAAAATTTTAGAGATTCGTGGTGATTACGCTTTTTAGAGGGCGCGAGAAGTTTGACAAGGCGCGAATTTTGGACAGATAACCAACAAAAGCCTAGAAATGCCTAGTATCGTAAGCTAAACAGTAAATATATCCTCCACATACCGCTGCCAGTTCCTCTCTTGCGACTATTTGAATTGTGCATCAGTTACACTCAATCCCGAGTGTGCAAATCGTCCAATCCTCTGAAGGCTCCGGACGTGTTTCTTCGTCCAGTGGTCAATTCTCAACCTCTTCTACAACAGTTCTGCACAGAATACATTATCCTCCCAACTGCTTCCTGGAACCTAACGGGGAACCACTCATTAATGTATTTGATCGACCTCAACACTTCTGACCAGCCCTCGTGGTGCATTGCGATCCTTTAGTTAACAAACCCCAGCTTGAAACCGTCGATCTGATCCGCGGCACGGATCGGATCACATGGTGATTGACGACATGCATATTCCATAGGCTCCGCAGATGCCTGTGAAGAATCAGCAAAGTTTAACGACAGCGCACAGAAGTGACGTGAACCGAAGTTCCGCAAGCGTTAATTGATTACAAAGCGGTCTTAGGCGGAGTCCAGTGGTATTCAATCACGCCAGCGGTTGTCTTTGAACGAGCCTATTTCCGGTCGCCTGCACGAAATACACTCAGCCAAACATGACTACCTAACATGGATAGCAGCACTCAGGCATTGTTAGCATCATTATTTCTTGCAGCAGCTAGCAGTAGCAGCAGCAGCAGCAGCAGCAGTCAGCAGCAGCAGCAGTCAGCAGCAGCAGCAGCAGCAGCAGCTACAGCCCAGCAGACAGTCAGCAGCAGCAGCAGCAGTAGCAGCAGCAGCAGCAGCCAGCAGGCAGCAGCAGCAGCAGCAGCAGCAGCAGTAGCAGCAGCAGCAGCAGCAGCAGTAGCAGCGGCAGTAGCAGCAGTAGCAGCAGCAGCAGTAGCAGCAGTGGCAGCAGTAGCAGTAGTATGCAGGTTTGCAGCGAGTTTGCTAGTAATGCTCAGAGGCTCTTCAGGCCCAGTTGGATGAGGACTCGAGACCAGTAGCTGAGGCCCCTGAGCAGAAACCATAATTTTATTAAAGCAGAGACTTGCTGACTGAGGAAATGAAGAATCGAAACCAACAGCACAAGCCCGACCGCACAAAGCAGAGGAGGACACAAAAAAAACATGCCCAAAAAATATCCACCACACGAAACGAACAAAACAAAAACAAAACAAAAACACCACCCCCCACCTACACCCCAATGAAACTGCATAGAACCAACAAAAGATGGAGAACTCATCACTTGGGTGGATTTCCAACGCTCCAGGAATAGACTGGAAAGATCGACTGCCCCATCAGGCATCATTTCACCGCACAAGCTACAATGGAGCTCAGAAGGGACAAGACGATCGAAGGACCAGAGGCGGACCATGGTGACGCATGGAATCACATGCTCAAGGACCAGAATGGTCCAACGTTAGAATCACACTTGAGCGTCCATAACGATTCCATGAACGTATTGACAGCACGAGACTCAGAAGCAGCTTACAAAGGCGTGTGGAAAAGAGTACCAACATCTCTTCATGATTCAAATATATTCTCGTGAATATAAGGAGCAACGAAATAAATTCCGCATCACGGATTGACAGAACTTCGTTTGAGCCGCCCGACAGCAGAATGCATCATATACTAAGAGATTCTATGGGCACATCCGCAGCAGACACGATTTTATCGTTTGTCTAGAAAGACAGCCTTAGAAACTTATTAGTTGAAGGGTCACAGAAAACACAATAAAATCTCAGTTTTTTCGATCGGTTTTATGGTGGAATGCTCAGAAAGACAATAAAGAGTTTGAAATGGACCAAGACACTGCTTTCGATTGCAACCGGTGCCTCGACGGAAGTCAGACGCGTCCTCAGTCAAACTTGCTTGCATGACATTCGGACCGGTGGGATCTCTAGGCTGGAAACGGTAAGGAGCTATGGACGAAGTTGGCAGAAACCTCTTTCAATTCTCTTTGAGCCGCACAGCGAGAATCAGGGAGACTGCCGTCACAGAAGCTTAGCGAACTCCCGGATCCTTTATATGCAGCGGAGGTAGCAGGAAGACTGCAAATAGCTTCTGCGCGATCCGTTTGACTTGGCTCTCATGCAAAACGATGGAAGTCCTCCGGAAAGAGTGATTTACATCAATTTTGGAACAAAAATAACCTTCAACAGCATTTTCAGCATGGGTTTCGGAGAGACCGCTCCTATCTCAAACTTGCTAACTTTGCCTGGAGGTCTGAACCAGGGCTTTAGAAGGGGGCTTTCGAGGTTGATATCATGTACATCGATTTCCACAAAGCATTTGACACTGTGCCACACGACTGCCTTTTGCATAAGCTCAGCGCAGTCAGTATCAGGGTGATCTTTTAAACTGGATAAGGGAGTTTCTGGTTGGTCGAAAATAGCGTGTCTGTATTGGAGATAACATGTCAGACTGGGTGAACGTGACTAGCGGTGTGCCTCAAGGCTCGGTTCTCGGACCCTTACTCTTTATCCTACACATTAATGACAGCCTATAGAAACTCGATTGCGGTAAAGAATGCTTACTGACGACATTTTGGCTCTGGCAAGTCATCAAGGGACCGAACGAGCAAAAAGCCCTTCAAAATAATTTGCACCGACTGCAAATTTGGTCCAAGAAGTGGCCCCTCGCGTTCAACGTGCAGAATTGTGCCGTCCTTCATCTGCATCCAACCAACTACCACTCAAATGAGAGCGTCAGAGCATAGCACCTTAAAGGCGTTTCTCTTCCCGCTGAAGCTTCACAGAAGGATCTCGGGGTTTGGATGCAGAGCAACATGAAACCAGCACGGCAGTGCATGAAGGATGCAAAATATGCCATGGGAGTACTATATGCAATCTAAAAGGGCATTGGTAACCTTTGACAAAGACCTTTTTATTCGGCCGCATCCACAATTGCGGTGGCCAGGGATGACAAAGGTGTAAACATGCTTCGAAAAAGTACAACACCGTGCAAAAAGCTGGTAAATGGTTTCAAAGATCGATCGTATATAGAACGACTTCGATGCCTTTAATCTATTTCCTCTGTGTTATAGGCAGCAAAGAGGTGATCTTATCATGGCTTACAAGATAAAAAACGTGGCCTTGAGGATGGATCAAAAATTTCAGGAGTTGTTTCCGTGGCCCCTTTCTCCCACTCTTCGTGGGCATTCGATGAAGCTGCGCACGAAAATGTCCAGGTTGAACCTCCGCTCTGAATTTTTCATGCAAAATGGTAGTAGAAAGCTGGAATTATCTCCTTAATCAGTTGTGGAGGCAACGTCCCTTCAGCTGCTGACGAAACGCTTGGATGACTATGTAGTGTCCCCTGCTTTCTTTTTAACAGTCTGAACCTCAGCTATCTGCTCCGTGAACCATAAAGCATATAATTTACTGTCACACTACTACTTTAAATCATACAAGTAACCTGTTTATAATGATGGTTTGGATCTGCATATCCCGCAGTATCCAATGGACAGGCATGCACGCAATAGGGTTTCCAAAGGCATTGCCTATTATCCTTACCCAATAAACTGAAAAAATAAACTGGAAAGATCGTGGCTGGTTTATCCAAACCTTGTTCTACGAATGCCGGCTTTTAATGATCACTTACAAGAGCGCCTGATTGCCAAATGTCTTTCTTATAAACCAATCAGACGTCAGTGGATTGTTTTACTATTGGCGCCCTATTAAATTAGCAATTCACAATGAATAGCAAAGGCACGTCTGCAACTTACAAACGAGTTACGTCCCCAGTGGCCGCTCGTAACTCAAAACGTTTGTAAGGCCACATTCATCAGCCTTGACACTATGACGTTTTCAAATTCACTTCCATGAGTAAGCATGCTAATAACTTGAAACATATTTTTGGGCTGAGGTCAGGATAAAGGAGCCCATTGGAGATAAATGGTTCTCTGCGTTGGTATGTCTGAAAATTAGTAAGTAACCGAGTGTTTTTATTCCGCGTTTTTTGAACTGCGCCCCTCTTGCATGTGACGTTTTCGTAAACAGAAATGACGACTATTCGACCCCCGATACCCGGTACAGCACAGTGAGTTCGCACCGGCACCGTAAATAAACCGCTTCGTATCGTGACGGTTTAAACAGCAGGTTCACTTCTCACGTGGATGTTTCCACGATGAAGGTTTACAAAGGGGCTGCACGATTAACGGGATAGGTAACTGGAATCAACCAGATTTCTAATCCAGTTGGTCGTTGCAATCACGTGTTTTGTCCAATCGGCGTTCGGCTTACTCTGAGATGACATTGCCAAGATCAAGAAATCGACAGTGTTTGAAACCCTTAATATTTCGTTAATAAAGTGACCACGTCGGCAGTACATTTCCGATCGGTTTATGGGATCCTCGATGGTGATTTCTACCCTCTTAACTGCCATCAGTCAGTCTTACCCAACCCCAGGTCTCTGTGACAGTTGGGGTTTGAGCATTTTGCTCTTTTGGTAATTCAGCGTTTATAAGTCCTAGGCTCTAACCATTCAGCCACCGGCTCGTTGTCATAAGCAACTGCTTGCTCAGCTCTAGATCGAGCTCCGAAAACAAAAACGTGACGAGCAGGTCTGTAATCATCTCGGTGAACGCACTTCCAGCCACCACAACCAATAAGCCCGCGGCTCCAGCGTTAGATCGTTGGACTTAAAAAGTGTTTAATGGCTAAAAGAACGAGTTCAAACCTCAAACAGCCCACAGACCTGGGGTTGCGTGGCGCTGACTGACGACGGCATAACAAGCCGGACGTGACCATCCCAGTTTCCCCTTGTCTTTTTCAGCAATCTCCTGCAGTAAAAAGCGCTTTAAAAGCAGACATGAATGGAGCCATATGGTTCCAAATCTATCTGATGTGTGTGTGTGCGCCCTTAAACGGGCCGCGTAGTAGATGCACTGGAGCAACACGGAGCGGCAGGCGGTCCCTCAACATAGGGGATGCGCTTGCCTACCATAGGTACACCTTCCTGCAGCCCTAATGACACCCTCGTTCTTTCCACTCCGTGGGAAAAGCTTCATGTGCACCCAAACCCGCCTCCGGTTTTTATTGCCTATTTCTCGACACCGGACACAGGCCAGAGTGCGGTAGATGCAGTGCTGGTCTACTGTCACTAAAAAAATAATTTGCACACAAGTCACCGTCCCTGCACCACCATGCTGTGGAGCATACGCGGTGGACATCGTCGGATTACGACGGTCGAACTGACGTGTTGTGCCCCCAAAATGGGCCACGTGGTAGATGCGTTGGACCAACACGGGGGCCACATCAGGGCAGGGCAGGCGTTTATCCAGTGGCGGCTAGGTCCTAGGGGCCACGGTCGCGCCAGCCACTTGTGACCTCTTCCATCTCCGGTCTTTTTGACTCTGTCTTGACACCGGGCTTAGGTGGGGGAGGAGGAGAGTGTGTGGTAGATGCAGCGCAAGTCTAATATCACTTAAAACTAATCCACGCGTAAGTCACCGTCCCTGCACTACCCCTTCTGTGAAGTAAACGGTGGATATCGTCTGACTACGACGGTTGAACTGTCGTGTGTTTGGGTATATGTTCAGCAAACAGTTTCCTCAATCATTGCTGAAGCAGACAGTATACCTAAAAACAAGTGCTGTTCGTTAGAAGAGACGGTTCGCGTGTTTCTCAGAGTGCAACTGCACTATGAGTTTGCTTTGGGGACAATAGGACAGGAGATTATTTTGAAAATCATGCACAAATTTCGAACGTAATGGGATTTAATTCTTGCCTTTTGTGTTCTAATGTTTTTAGCAGACTGCAGATATACTGGTTTACTGTATTTTGGTCTATATAAAAAATTTGATTTAAGCGTTAGCAGTAAAGTTTTCTGCAGTTTCAATTTTCGCTCTAACCATATTCATGAAACTAATCCTAATGGTCTGAGGGGTGATTATTAAGTTGAGGAGGTAGAGATGCGATCGCTGGAACAAGAAGTCTATCGACATGAAGCTTCGGATTCTCACTCGAACCCACCATCCTCAATCATTGCTGAAGCAGACAGTATACCTAAAAACAAGTGCTGTTCGTTAGAAGAGACGGTTCGCGTGTTTCTCAGAGTGCAACTGCACTATGAGTTTGCTTTGGGGACAATAGGTCCCCCAGCGTTCTCTATGCGGTTTCTGGTATATGGACTCCAGAGAATAATCGGGGAAATAATTTCTGAAATTATTAAGTGCAGGACATGGAGTCAGGGGATTCACACATGACTTTTTAGGGTCAGAACCGAAATTTCAATGAACATTTGGGTCGAAGACAATCAACCACAGTGGAATAAACACGTAATACCCATTCTAAAACAAGTAGTACTACAAGTAGTATGAATCTTATATGGCAAAGACATTATACCGTACTTCCGACATAGGTACTAGCTAAAAGCCCAGACACGTGTTTTCGCCGATGTTTCTGCTGCTGCGTGACACATCAACGAGTGGTTCGGCTCCTCAGTGGGTCCCCCAGCGTTCTCTATGCGGTTTCTGGTATATGGACTCCAGAGAATAATCGGGGAAATAATTTCGAAATTTTTAAGTGCAGGACATGGAGTCAGGTGATTCGGACATGACTTTTAATAGGGTCAGAACCGAAATTCCAATGAACATTTTGATCGAAGTCAATCAACCACAGTGAAATAACCACGAAATGCCCATTCTACAAACAAGTAGTACTACAAGTAGTATGAATCTTATATGGCAAAGAAATTATACCATACTTCAGACATAGGTACAAGCTTAAAGCCCAGACACGTGTTTCGCCGATGTTTCTGCTGCTGCGTGACACAGCAACGAAGTTCGGCTCCTCAGTGGGTCCCCCAGCGTTCTCTATGCGGTTTCTGGTATATGGACTCCAGAGAATAATCGGGGAAATAATTTCTGAAATTATTAAGTGCAGGACATGGAGTCAATGATTCGGACATGACTTTTTAGGGTCAGAACCGAAATTTAAATGAACATTTGGGTCGAAGACAATCAACCACAGTGGAATAACCACGTAATGCCCATTCTACAAACAAGTAGTACTACAAGTAGTATGAATCTTATATGGCAAAGACATTATACCGTACTTCCGACATAGGTACTAGCTAAAAGCCCAGACACGTGTTTCGCCGATGTTTCTGCTGCTGCGTGACACAGCAACGAGGGGTTCGGCTCCTCAGTGGGTCCCCCAGCGTTCTCTATGCGGTTTCTGGTATATGGACTCCAGAGAATAATCGGGGAAATAATTTCTGAAATTATTAAGTGCAGGACATGGAGTCAGGTGATTCGGACATGACTTTTTAGGGTCAGAACCGAAATTTCAATGAACATTTTGGGTCGAAGACAATCAACCACAGTGGAATAACCACGAAATGCCCATTCTACAAACAAGTAGTACTACAAGTAGTATGAATCTTATATGGCAAAGACATTATACCGTACTTCCGACATAGGTACTAGCTAAAAGCCCAGACACGTTTTTCGCCGATGTTTCTGCTGCTGCGTGACACAGCAACGAGGGGTTCGGCTCCTCAGTGGGTCCCCCAGCGTTCTCTATGCGGTTTCTGGTATATGGACTCCAGAGAATAATCGGGGAAATAATTTCTGAAATTATTAAGTGCAGGACATGGAGTCAGGTGATTCGGACATGACTTTTTAGGGTCAGAACCCGAAATTTCAATGAACATTTGGGTCGAAGACAATCAACCACAGTGGAATAACCACGTAATGCCCATTCTACAAACAAGTAGTACTACAAGTAGTATGAATCTTATATGGCAAAGACATTATACCGTACTTCCGACATAGGTACTAGCTAAAAGCCCAGACACGTGTTTCGCCGATGTTTCTGCTGCTGCGTGACACAGCAACGAGGGGTTCGGCTCCTCAGTGGGTCCCCCAGCGTTCTCTATGCGGTTTCTGGTATATGGACTCCAGAGAATAATCGGGGAAATAATTTCTGAAATTATTAAGTGCAGGACATGGAGTCAGGTGATTCGGACATGACTTTTTAGGGTCAGAACCGAAATTTCAATGAACATTTGGGTCGAAGACAATCAACCACAGTGGAATAACCACGTAATGCCCATTCTACAAACAAGTAGTACTACAAGTAGTATGAATCTTATATGGCAAAGACATTATACCGTACTTCCGACATAGGTACTAGCTAAAAAGCCCAGACACGTGTTTTGCCGATGTTTCTGCTGCTGCGTGACACAGCAACGAGGGGTTCGGCTCCTCAGTGGGTCCCCCAGCGTTCTCTATGCGGTTTCTGGTATATGGACTCCAGAGAATAATCGGGGAAATAATTTCTGAAATTATTAAGTGCAGGACATGGAGTCAGGTGATTCGGACATGACTTTTTAGGGTCAGAACCGAAATTTCAATGAACATTTGGGTCGAAGACAATCAACCACAGTGGAATAACCACGTAATGCCCATTCTACAAACAAGTAGTACTACAAGTAGTATGAATCTTATATGGCAAAGACATTATACCGTACTTCCGACATAGGTACTAGCTAAAAGCCCAGACACGTGTTTCGCCGATGTTTCTGCTGCTGCGTGACACAGCAACGAGGGGTTCGGCTCCTCAGTGGGTCCCCCAGCGTTCTCTATGCGGTTTCTGGTATATGGACTCCAGAGAATAATCGGGGAAATAATTTCTGAAATTATTAAGTGCAGGACATGGAGTCAGGTGATTCGGACATGACTTTTATGGTCAGAACCGAAATTTCAATGAACATTTGGGTCGAAGACAATCAACCACTGTGGAATAACCACGTAATGCCCATTCTACAAACAAGTAGTACTACAAGTAGTATGAATCTTATATGGCAAAGACATTATACCGTACTTCCGACATAGGTACTAGCTAAAAGCCCAGACACGTGTTTCGCCGATGTTTCTGCTGCTGCGTGACACAGCAACGAGGGGTTCGGCTCCTCAGTGGGTCCCCCAGCGTTCTCTATGCGGTTTCTGGTATATGGACTCCAGAGAATAATCGGGGAAATAATTTCTGAAATTATTAAGTGCAGGACATGGAGTCAGGTGATTCGGACATGACTTTTTAGGGTCAGAACCGAAATTTCAATGAACATTTGGGTCGAAGACAATCAACCACAGTGGAATAACCACGTAATGCCCATTCTACAAACAAGTAGTACTACAAGTAGTATGAATCTTATATGGCAAAGACATTATACCGTACTTCCGACATAGGTACTAGCTAAAAGCCCAGACACGTGTTTCGCCGATGTTTCTGCTGCTGCGTGACACAGCAACGAGGGGTTCGGCTCCTCAGTGGGTCCCCCAGCGTTCTCTATGCGGTTTCTGGTATATGGACTCCAGAGAATAATCGGGGAAATAATTTCTGAAATTATTAAGTGCAGGACATGGAGTCAGGTGATTCGGACATGACTTTTTAGGGTCAGAACCGAAATTTCAATGAACATTTGGGTCGAAGACAATCAACCACAGTGGAATAACCACGTAATGCCCATTCTACAAACAAGTAGTACTACAAGTAGTATGAATCTTATATGGCAAAGACGTTATACCGTACTTCCGACATAGGTACTAGCTAAAAGCCCAGACACGTGTTTCGCCGATGTTTCTGCTGCTGCGTGACACAGCAACGAGGGGTTCGGCTCCTCAGTGGGTCCCCCAGCGTTCTCTATGCGGTTTCTGGTATATGGACTCCAGAGAATAATCGGGGAAATAATTTCTGAAATTATTAAGTGCAGGACATGGAGTCAGGTGATTCGGACATGACTTTTTAGGGTCAGACCGAAATTTCAATGAACATTTGGGTCGAAGACAATCAACCACAGTGGAATAACCACGTAATGCCCATTCTACAAACAAGTAGTACTACAAGTAGTATGAATCTTATATGGCAAAGACATTATACCGTACTTCCGACATAGGTACTAGCTAAAAAGCCCAGACACGTGTTTCGCCGATGTTTCTGCTGCTGCGTGACACAGCAACGAGGGGTTCGGCTCCTCAGTGGGTCCCCCAGCGTTCTCTATGCGGTTTCTGGTATATGGACTCCAGAGAATAATCGGGGAAATAATTTCTGAAATTATTAAGTGCAGGACATGGAGTCAGGTGATTCGGACATGACTTTTTAGGGTCAGAACCGAAATTTCAATGAACATTTGGGTCGAAGACAATCAACCACTGTGGAATAACCACGTAATGCCCATTCTACAAACAAGTAGTACTACAAGTAGTATGAATCTTATGGCGCATTATACCGTACTAGTTCGACCGTCGATTTCGACGAGGTCCACGTATGCTCCACACCAGGTGGTGCAGGGACGGTGACTTGCGCGTGAATTAGTTTAAGTGATAGTAGCCTTGCGCTGCAGCTCTCCTCCTCCCCCACCTGAGTCCGGTGTCAAGACAGAGTCAAGAAGACCGGAGATGGAGGGCGCAGGTGGCTGGCGCGGCCTAAGCCGCCCTGGGCGTGCCACCACACTGGCTCGGATCACGGGTGAGTGCCATAAAGGCCACATTAAGAAGGAGCCATTGCAACCTGACTCTCAGTCCGCCAGTCAGCCACTCCACACAAAACACATTGGGCTGACCACGCGGTCCGAGTTATCCCGTCAGTTGGCAACCTTCCAAGCCACGGCTTTTAGCGCACCGTGATAGTTTCAAGCGCGTCAGATTGTTTATAGTGAGGAAAATACGCTGAGCTTCGACCTCTCTGCTCACCCCCGACACATCAGACCAGTCGAGTTCGGCTGCCTGAGTGGGGTGCGCATTGCTGACGTATCTGCGTATGCCCGTTTCTGGTATATGACTCCAGAGAATAATCGGGAAATAATTTCTGAAATTATTAAGTGCAGGACATGGAGTCAGGTGATTCGGACATGACTTTTAAGGGTCGAACCCGAAATTTCAATGAACATTTGGGTCGAAGACAATCAACCACAGTGGAATAACCACGTAATGCCCATTCTACAAACAAGTAGTACTACAAGTAGTATGAATCTTATATGGCAAAGACATTATACCGTACTTGACATAGGTACTAGCTAAAAGCCCAGACACGTGTTTGCCGATGTTTCTGCTGCTGCGTGACACAGCAACGAGGGGTTCGGCTCCTCAGTGGGTCCCCCAGCGTTCTCTATGCCGTTTCTGGTATATGGACTCCAGAGAATAATCGGGGAAATAATTTCTGAAATTATTAAGTGCAGGACATGGAGTCAGGTGATTCGGACATGACTTTTTAGGGTCAGAACCGACATTTCAATGAACATTTGGGTCGAAGACAATCAACCACAGTGGAATAACCACGTAATGCCCATTCTACAAACAAGTAGTACTACAAGTAGTATGAATCTTATATGGCAAAGACATTATACCGTACTTTAAGCCCAGACACGTGTTTCGCCGATGTTTTCTGCTGCTGCGTGACACAGCAACGAGGGGTTCGGCTCTCAGTGGGTTAGCGTTCTCTATGTTCTGGTATATGGACTCCAGAGAATAATCAAATAATTTCTGAAATTATTAAGTGCAGGACATGGAGTCAGGTGATTCGGACATGACTTTTTAGGGTCAGAGACAATCAACCACAGTGGAATAACCATGTAATACCCATTCTTCAAACAAGTAGTACTACAAGTAGTATGAATCTTATATGGCAAAGCCATTATAACGTATTTCCGACATAGGTACTATTTTAAAGCCCAGACACGTTTTTCGCCGATGTTTCTGCTGCTGCGTGACACAGCGTGTTAATATCACTGTGGCTGATTTTCTTCGACCCAAATGTTCATTGGAATTGCAATTCTGACCCTAAAAAGTCATTTCCGAATCACCTGACTCCAGGTCCTGCACTTAATAATTTCAGAAATTATTAACCCGGATATTCTCTGGAGTCCATATACCAGAAACCGCATAGAGAACGCTGCGGGACCCACTGAGGTGCCGAACCCCTCGTTGCTGTGTCACACAGCAGCAGAAACATCGGCGAAAAACGTGTCTGCACATTTAGCTAGTATCTATGTCGTAATTACGGTATAACGTCTTTGCCATATAAGATTCATGCAACTTGTAGTACTACTTGTTTGTAGAATGGGCATTACGTGGTTATTTCACAGTGGTTGATTGTCTTTGACCCAAATGTTCTTTGAAATTTCGGATGTGACCCTATAAAGTCATGTCCGAATCACCTGATTCCATGTCCTGCACTTAATAATTTCAGAAATTATTTCCTCGATTATTCTCTGAGTCCATATACCAGAAACCGCATAGAGAACGCTGGGAGACCCACTGAGGAGCCGAACCCGTCGTTGCTGTGTCACACAGCAGCAGAAACATCGGCGAAACACGTTTCTGGGCTTTTAGCTAGTACCTATGTCTGAAGTTCAGTATAATGTCTTTGCCATATAAGATTCATACTACTTGTAGTACTACTTGTTTGTAGAATGGGCATTAATTGGTTATTCCACAGTGGTTGATTGTCTTTGACCCAAATGTTCTTTGAAATTTCGGATGTGACCCTATAAAGTCATGTCCGAATCACCTGATTCCATGTCCTGCACTTAATAATTTCAGAAATTATTTCCTCGATTATTCTCTGGAGTCCATATACCAGAAACCGCATAGAGAACGCTGGGAGACCCACTGAGGAGCCGAACCCCTTGTTGCTGTGTCACACAGCAGCAGAAACATCGGCGAATCACGTGTCTGGGCTTTTAGCTAGTACCTATGTCAGAAGTACTGTATAATGTCTTTGCCATATAAGATTCATACTACTTGTTTGTAGAATGGGCATTACGTGATTATTCCACTGTGGTTGATTTTCTTTGACCCAAATGTTCATTGAAATTTCTGTTCTTACCCTAAAAAGTCATGTCCGAATCACCTGACTACATGTCCTGCACTTAATAATTTCAGAAATTATTTCCCCGATTATCTCTGGAGTCCATATACTCAGAAACCGCATAGAGAACGCTCGGGGACCCACTGAGGAGCCGAACCCCCTCGTTGCTGTGTCACACAGCAGCAGAAACATCGGCGAAACACGTGTCTAGGCTTTTAGCTAGTATCTATATCAAAATTACGGTATAACGTCTTTGCCATATATATATATATATATATATATGATAATGTGGAACCAACAAAGACAAGGGAGACCGGAATGGCCATTGCTGGCTTATTAGCCGTCATCAGCCAGTCATACCCTATCCCAAGTGTGGAACACCTGGGATTCAAACCCGCGACCTTTGGTATTGGAGTCGAACGCTCTACCATTGAGCCACGGGCTCGTTTAGCTGTCGGTTGCTATCGGGAATATGATGAGTGTGTGTGGCTCACCGATCTGCTTAAGGAACATTTATGTTCCGTTGTGCCCTGGAACTCAGACAAGAGTACTCACAGGCAGGCGCAAAGCGACATGTAGCATATGTTGTTATGACGGCTAATAAGCCAGAAATGGTCCTTCCGGTCTCTTTTGTCTTTTTTGGTTCCACATTATCGACATATGCTACAAGTCGCTATGTGACTGCCTAAGAGTACTTTTGTCTGAGTTCCAGGGCACAACGGAACATTAATGTTCCTTAAGCAGATCGGTGAGCCACACACTATCATAATATTCCCGATCGCAACCGACAAAGCAACGAGCCCGTGGCTCAATGGTAGAGCGTTTGACTCAAATTCCAAAGGTCGCGGGTTTGAATTCCAGGTTTTCCACACTTGGGATTGGGTATGACTGGCTGATGACGGCTAATAAGCCAGAAATGGCCATTCCGGTCTCCCTTGTCTTTGTCTGTTCCACATTGACAACATATGCTTCATGTCGCTATGCGACTGCCTGTGAGTACTCTAGTCTGAGTTCCAGGGCACAACGGAACATAAATGTTCCTTAAGCAGATCGGTGAGCCACACACTATCATCATATTCCCGATCGCAACCGACAAAGCAACGAGCCTGTGGCTCAATGGTAGAGCGTTCGACTCAAATACCAAAGGTCGCGGGTTCAAATCCCAGGTGTTCCACACTTGGGATTGGGTATGACTGGCTGATGACGGCTAATAAGCCAGAAATTGCCATTCCGGTCTCCCTTGTCTTTGTCTGTTCCACATTAACAACATATGCTACATGTCGCTATGCGACTGCCTGTGAGTACTCTAGTCTGAGTTTCAGGGCACAACGGAACATAAATATTCCTTAATCAGATCGGTGAGCCACACACTATCATATATATATATATATATATATATATATATATATATATATATATATATATATATATATATATATATATATATATATATTCCGAATGTTCGAGAATATGCGAGGCCCAGGTAATTGTATTAAAGAAGACGGGAAGGTGTTCTCTGGGACCAGTCAGACGACCGAATTTCACGCCTGCTGCAGGAATCGTGGCACTCGACCGCGGAATCGATCAATAGACATATCGATCTGCCAGCTGCATATCAGGCCCTGCGCGAACAAATCAATGGCGCTGATGAAGGTCATACTCGGCAGAGGTGAGTTAAATAAGCACTGAGCTGTACAGTCTTTTATTCCTTGACGATGGGCTCGCGTGAGAGTTCGAAACGTCGGATGAATAAAATTCTGGTCCCAGAGAACGCCTTCCCGTCTTCTTCAATATATATATATATATATAGGGCGGTTTACTTGCACTCTCGGGCAGTTTTGGCCAAGAAAGTTGAGTTTGGCGTCAGAGATTCATGAGAGATGCTGCGTCTTAGCCTGGAATCGATACTCCATTTTCAAGCTTTTGGCAACGGACCTTAATGGTGCTTGCAGGTATGCTTCAAGGACATTTTCGTGCAAATCTCATTAAAGGACTATTTTCAAATTTACTTCTACTTGTGCTGATTTGCTTACTCATTTTTTCATTGGCAGGCTTTCTTCAAATTTAAAACCGAAGTTTAATTAAAGCGATTTTTGACGTTTCGATATTTTTCGCTTTTCTAAAAAAATTGTTATTTCTATACAGCTTACTATTACTTGAATTATTTCTGTTATGTTTTCAAACCACCTTAAGTTGTTAATTAATGTTTCAAAGCTTTGTGGTGGTCCAAATCTGTGCGCCCGTTGCAACGCTGAACCTTCGGCGACTACTTGCACGTGCGCACCATTGATGGCCAATCCCGGCTGTCCTTATCGGTCAGTCATCTTCAAGGTCGATTCACACTCGGACTCGCCACTTTGTCATACTTGGGACGCCGCTCTCGCGGATTTCGGGCGTACACTCGTCCGGCAGCCAATTTCTTCCAATCCAATCTTTGATAGTTCTGTAGAGAATGCACTATCCCCCCAAGTGGCGTCCAACTTCCTTCGGGCCTAAAATGTCGTAGCGGCTAAGGTTAAACTGTCAGAAAATTTGAGTTATAAGTCGGTCGGGTAACTGCACTCGACGACCGCTACGAGGGGATGCGTCCAGCGTCGTGAGAGTGGGGTTATCTTTAGTGTCTTGAACTAGGTTTGTCTAATTTGGCCTTAAAGTTGATTGGTCGGTTTGGACAGCTGCAATTGACCAAAAATCAGACAGCCATCGTTACGTGCAAGAGGCCCAGCGTTGTCAAGGGAGACCGGGATAGTCAATCAAGTCGATAAATACGTCATGAATTCGGACCACTGCTTCGAAGTCATCTAGTCGGCCGGCCTGAACTTTCAAACCAACGAGCGAAGAGGAAGTAACTGATACTCTAGCGGTCAGGTATCTATTACTGAGTGGCGGCAGCGACCGAACCCTCCCCTCCCCCTCCACACACCAGTTGTCTGCTTGCGCACCATGTAACACCGATCAATATTTTTTTACTTTAAACGTTGACCGCAAGCGGATAAATCTTAGGCGCGCACGTATGCGCCTCGCAAAGTGGCCGTACCGGTTAATGCCCTGTTTGCTTAGCGAATGGCTGTCACGGCCTTCTGAGTTGCCTGGATGTTTCCTGTTACAGTAGAGCTTTTGGTCTACCAACTCCACATTTCGGATTCTTAACTTGGGTAACTTCTAGTTGACGACTTTTGGATCTCGGCAATTTACTATCTCGTTTATACTCGTTCAAGCCTCAAGAAGTGACTTGACTCCTCCAGGAAGCTGCCGTGACATTCAAAGACGATGAACTTTCATTCGAAGTGTCTTTACCGACCGGGTAACTGCAGTCGCTCGTCCTATTGTGCCTTGAGGCTCAATTTAGAGCCCAGTAAGGCAATCGCATAGCGACCATGAAAATACAGTAATACTTCAAGATTTGTGGCGGTGACACTTCTCGAGTGCGCGGGAAGTTTGACAAGTCTCCTGTTACAGTAGAGCTTTTTCCTACCAACTCCACATTCCGGATTATTGGGTAACTTCTGGGTGATGACCATCGGATCCCGACGTCGTTCAGGCCTCAAGAAACGATTCGTCTCTCCCAGGAAGCTGCCATGTTATTCAACGTCGATAAACTTTCTTGGAACGGTTTTCGACGACCGGGTAACTGCAGTCGCTTGTCATATTGTGCCTTGAGGCTCAATATAGAGCCCAGTAAAGCAGTCGCATAGCGACCATGAGCATACAGTAAAATTTTAAGATTCGTGGTGATTACGCTTCTAGAGGGCGCGAGAAGTTTGACAAGGCGCGAATTTTGGACAGATAACTAACAAAAGCCTAGAAATGCCTAGTATCGTAAGCTAAACAGTAAATATATCCTCCACATACTGCCA
>WEDG01005420.1:25000-84115 GCA_017591395.1 Schistocephalus solidus
GACCAAGATACTGCTTTCATTGCAACCGTTGCCTTTTTCGTCGCGGAAGTTAGACGCGTCCTCAGTCAAATTAAGCCAGACAATTCCCCTGGACCCTATGGGATTCCTAGGCTGAAACTTAAGGAGCTATTGACGGAGCTGGCAAAACCTCTTTCAATTCTCTTTGAGCTATCAATGAGAACAGGGAGACTGCCGTCACAGGGGAAGCTAGCGAACCTCGATCCTTTATATAAAGGAGGTAGCAGGAAGACCGCAAACAGCTTCTGGCTATCCGTTTGACTTGCCTCTCATGCAAAACGATAGAAGTCCTCGGAAAGAGTGATTTACATCAATTTTGGGACAAAAATAACCTTCAACAGCATTTTCAGCATGGGTTTCGGAGAGACCGCTCCTATCTCTCAAACTTGCTAACTTGCCTGGAGGTCTGAACCAGGGCTTTAGAAGGGGGCTTTGAGGTTGATATCATGTACATCGATTTCCACAAAGCATTTGACACTGTGCCACACGACCGCCTTTTGCATAAGCTCAGCGCAGTCAGTATCAGGGGTGATCTTTTAAACTGAATAAGGGAGTTTCTGGTTGGTCGAAAATAGCGTGTCTGTATTGGAGATAACATGTCAGACTGGGTGAACGTGACTAGCGGTGTGCCTCAAGGCTCGGTTCTCGGACCCTTACTCTTTATCCTACACATTAATGACAGCCTATAGAAACTCGATTGCGGTAAAAGAATGCTTACTGACGACATTTAGCTCTGGCAAGTCATCAAGGGACCGAACGAGCAAAAAGCCCTTCAAAATAATTTGCACCGACTGCAAATTTGGTCCAAGAAGTGGCCCCTCGCGTTCAACGTGCAGAATTGTGCCGTCCTTCATCTGCATCCAACCAACTACCACTCAAATGAGAGCGTCAGAGCATAGCACCTTAAAGGCGTTTCTCTTCCCGCTGAAGCTTCACAGAAGGATCTCGGGGTTTGGATGCAGAGCAACATGAAACCAGCACGGCAGTGCATGAAGGATGCAAAATATGCCATGGGAGTACTATATGCAATCTAAAGGGCATTGGTAACCTTTGACAAAGACCTTTTTATTCGGCCGCATCCACAATTGCGGTGGCCAGGGATGACAAAGGTGTAAACATGCTTCGAAAAAGTACAACACCGTGCAAAAAAGCTGGTAAATGGTTTCAAAGATCGATCGTATATAGAACGACTTCGATGCCTTAATCTATTTCCTCTGTGTTATAGGCAGCAAAGAGGTGATCTTATCATGGCTTACAAGATAAAACGTGGCCTTGAGGATGGATCGAAATTTCAGGAGTTGTTTCCGTGGCCCCTTTCTCCCACTCTTCGTGGGCATTCGATGAAGCTGCGCACGAAAATGTCCAGGTTGAACCTCCGCTCTGAATTTTTCATGCAAATGGTAGTAGAAAGCTGGAATTATCTCCTCAATCAGTTGTGGAGGCAACGTCCCTTCAGCTGCTGACGAAACGCTTGGATGACTATGTGTGTCCCCTGCTTTCTTTTAACAGTCTGAACCTCAGCTATCTGCTCCGTGAACCATAAAGCATATAATTTACTGTCACACTACTACTTAAATCATACAAGTAACCTGTTTATAATGATGGTTTGGATCTGCATATCCCGCAGTATCCAATGGACAGGCATGCACGCAATAGGGTTTCCAAAGGCATTGCCTATTATCCTTACCCAATAAACTGAAAAAATAAACTGGAAAGATCGTGGCTGGTTTATCCAAACCTTGTTCTACGAATGCCGGCTTTTAATGATCACTTACAAGAGCGCCTGATTGCCAAATGTCTTTCTTATAAACCAATCAGACGTCAGTGGATTGTTTTACTATTGGCGCCCTATTAAACTAGCAATTCACAATGAATAGCAAAGCACGTCTGCAACTTACAAACGAGTTACGTCCCCAGTGGCCGCTCGTAACTCAAAACGTTTGTAAGGCCACATTCATCAGCCTTGACACTATGACGTTTTCAAATTCACTTCCATGAGTAAGCATGCTAATAACTTGAAACATATTTTTTTGGGCTGAGGTCAGGATAAAGGAGCCCATTGGAGATAAATGGTTCTCTGCGTTGGTATGTCTGAAAATTAGTAAGTAACCGAGTGTTTTTATTCCGCGTTTTGAACTGCGCCCTCTTGCATGTGACGTTTTCGTAAACAGAAATGACGACTATTCGACCCCGATACCCGGTACAGCACAGTGAGTTCGCACCGGCACCGTAAATAAGCTGCTTCGTATCGTGACGGTTTAAACAGCAGGTTCACTTCTCACGTGGATGTTTCCACGATGAAGGTTTACAAAGGGGCTGCACGATTAACGGGATAGGTAACTGGAATCAACCAGATTTCTAATCCAGTTGGTCGTTGCAATCACGTGTTTTGTCCAATCGGCGTTCGGCTTACTCTGAGATGACATTGCCAAGATCAAGAAATCGACAGTGTTTGAAACCCTTAATATTTCGTTAATAAAGTGACCACGTCGGCAGTACATTTCCAATCGGTTTATGGGATCCTCGATGGTGATTTCTACCCTCTTAACTGCCATCAGTCAGTCTTACCCAACCCCAGGTCTCTGTGACAGTTGGGGTTTGAGCATTTTGCTCTTTTGGTAATTCAGCGTTTATAAGTCCTAGGCTCTAACCATTCAGCCACCGGCTCGTTGTCATAAGCAACTGCTTGCTCAGCTCTAGATCGAGCTCCGAAACAAAACGTGACGAGCAGGTCTGTAATCATCTCGGTGAACGCACTTCCAGCCACCACAACCAATAAGCCCGCGGCTCCAGCGTTAGATCGTTGGACTTAAAAGTGTTTAATGGCTAAAAGAACGAGTTCAAACCTCAAACAGCCCACAGACCTGGGGTTGCGTGGCGCTGACTGACGACGGCTAACAAGCCGGACGTGACCATCCCAGTTTCCCTTGTCTTTTTCAGCAATCTCCTGCAGTAAAAGCGCTTTAAAAGCAGACATGAATGGAGCCATATGGTTCCAAATCTATCTGATGTGTGTGTGTTTGCCCCTTAAACGGGCCGCGTAGTAGATGCACTGGAGCAACACGGAGCGGCAGGCGGTCCCTTAACATAGGGGATGCGCTTGCCTACCATAGGTACACCTTCCTGCAGCCTAATGACACACCCCGTTCTTCCACTCCGTGGGAGAAGCTTCATGTGCACCCAAACCCGCCTCCGGTTTTATTGCCTATTTCTCGACACCGGACACAGGCCAGAGTGCGGTAGATGCAGTGCTGGTCTACTGTCACTAAAAAATAATTTGCACACAAGTCACCGTCCCTGCACCACCATGCTGTGGAGCATACGGTGGACATCGTCGGATTACGACGGTCGAACTGACGTGTTGTGCCCCCAAAATGGGCCACGTGGTAGATGCGTTGGACCAACACGGGGGCCACATCAGGGCAGGGCAGGCGTTTATCCAGTGGCGGCTAGGTCCTAGGGGCCACGGTCGCGCCAGCCACTTGTGACCTCTTCCATCTCCGGTCTTTTTGACTCTGTCTTGACACCGGGCTTAGGTGGGGGAGGAGGAGAGTGTGTGGTAGATGCAGCGCAAGTCTAATATCACTTAAAACTAATCCACGCGTAAGTCACCGTCCCTGCACTACCCTTCTGTGAAGTAAACGGTGGATATCGTCTGACTACGACGGTTGAACTGTCGTGTGTTTGGGTATATGTTCAGCAAACAGTTTCCTCAATCATTGCTGAAGCAGACAGTAAACCTAAAAACAAGTGCTGTTCGTTAGAAGAGACGGTTCGCGTGTTTCTCAGAGTGCAACTGCACTATGAGTTTGCTTTTGGGGACAATAGGACAGGAGATAATTTTGAAAAATCATGCACAAATTTCGAACGTAATGGGATTTAATTCTTGCCTTTTGTGTTCTAATGTTTCAGCAGACTGCAGATATACTGGTTTTACTGTATTTGGTCTATATAAAAAAATTTGATTTAAGCGTTAGCAGTAAAGTTTTCTGCAGTTTCAATTTTCGCCCTAACCATATTCATGACACTAATCCTAATGGTCTGAGGGGTGGTTATTAAGTTTAGGAGGTAGAGATGCGATCGCTGGAACAAGAAGTCTATCGACATGAAGCTTCGGATTCTCACTCGAACCCACCATCCTCAATCATTGCTGAAGCAGACAGTATACCTAAAAACAAGTGCTGTTCGTTAGAAGAGACGGTTCGCGTGTTTCTCAGAGTGCAACTGCACTATGAGTTTGCTTTGGGGACAATAGGACAGGAGATAATTTCGAAAATCATGCACAAATTTCGAACGTAATGGGATTTAATTCTTGCCTTTTGTGTTCTAATGTTTTAGCAGACTGCAGATATACTGGTTTACTATATTTGGTCTATATAAAAATTTGATTTAAGCGTTAGCAGTAAAGTTTTCTGCAGTTTCAATTTTCGCTCTAACCATATTCATGACACTAATCCTAATGGTCTGAGGGGTGGTTATTAAGTTTAGGAGGTAGAGATGCGATCACTGGAACAAGAAGTCTATCGACATGAAGCTTCGGATTCTCACTCGAACCCATCCTCAGAGATGTCGGCGAATAAGAGAAGGAGGCGCAAGGTGCGCAATATTAATAGTATGCAGAGGCCACGCGATCACGGGCATACTACAATTAGCAGCTCTCACGATCACCGCTGGGGCGTCGCAATTGATGCGATGATGGCTTGGTCGCCATGGCCATGATGTCCTCATCCGTGTTGGATGTTGGCGTGATAATTATCAGGCAATTTGGCTCACTAGCAGTGGTGTTTAGCGCCAGAGTCCTCCCCACGTGACTTATTCCGCAGCTCAGGCGATGCCCAGCACAGAATATGGGATCGAGAGGTCACTGCGCTTGTTTCTGGCCCGAGAACCGTGACTCAAGCAGCTCACGTTTCACGCGGTCATCACCTCTTGCAAGGATTTTGGCCACGAAAAACTTGAAAATATGTCCGTTCTCCGTCGAGTAGACTGCAACCTGAGAGATAGCGGCGTTCCACCTCACCGCAGCTGCGTGATCGGCCACAATACTGACCCGAAATCAGCTCGCCTGTCAACAACCTAAAACAATTTTGAAGCCAATTATTATTATTGACGAGAAATTGTTCGTTTTAATGAAAATAAACAAAGGTATGCTGAACCTCAAACGAAACATAAACTTTATACTTGCAATGTCATTCTCTGTCTCTGGTAGGGATAAAGAACTCGTTATGAATTATTATTTGCTCGATTTACAGTCAAAAACCTCGACATCTTAATAGAGAAGTTAAAAAATTATGCTCAAGCTTTCGAAATGGGGTCATTTTGCCTCACAACAAGGTCAGGTCAACGCAACAAATTTCACTAAGGTCTCAACAATGCCCTAGGATGGGACGTTCCATTGCAGCTACCATATGCTTTGAACTTGTTCTATTCGATAACCATCTTTTTCAGTGACTCGTGAACAATTTGATCGGAGTATCCTTCATTAGTGACATGAATTTACAAAATTGAATAGATGCATCTGTTGCGTCCAAACCCGAGGATTGCTTCAACTGCGGGGTTTAAAACGATCACTGAACAATGATAGTAAGCTGTTAAAAGTAAAATATTGTACGTAAGTAATTAACTATATGAATTCTCGTTGACGAACGCTCACCGAGCGCTAACGGAACCCACTCATACCACTCTGCCTTGAGGCTCACTCTCGAGCCCCGCCAACCGCAGCAACAGCACAGCGACTAGTAGTAGGATAACAGGCAAATTAACAATGTCGACACAGACATGGGAGACTGGAATGACCATTTCTGGCTCATTAGCCGTCATCAGCCAGGCATACCCGACCCCAGTTGGTTCACCAACCGAGGCCCGATATTGTGTCCTGAGGATCAAAGTTCATTCGTTCCGCTTTGCTTTGGGGCTCACACTCGAGCCCCACAAGCAGCCGCACAGTGCCTAGTATTAGTAGTAGTAGTAGTAGTATTGGTAGTAGTATTATAGTAGAAGTATTATTATTATTATTATTATTATTATTATTATTATTATTATTATTAGAAGTAGTATAAGTAGTAGTGGTAGAGATAATGGTAGCAGTAATATTAGTAGAAGTAGTAGTAGTAGTAGTAATAGTAGTAGTAGTAGCGGTACTAGTAGTAGTAGTAGTAGAAGTAGTAATAGCATTAGTATTAGTAGCAGTATTAGTGGTAATTAGTAGTGGTGGTTGTGGTAGTGTATTAGTAGTAGTAGTAGTGGTAGTAGTAGTAGTAGTGAGATAATGGTGGTAGTAATATTAGTAGTAGTAGTGAGTAGTGAGTATAAGTATTTGTATTTGTATTAGAAGTATTAGTAGTAGTATTATTAGTAGTAGTAGTGGTAGTAGTAGTAGTAGTTGCCAGTAGTAGTAGTAGTCACGAAGTAGTAGTAGTAGTAGTAGTGGTAGTAGTAGTAGTAGTAGTAGTGGTTGTAGTAGTAGTAGTAGTAGTAGTGGTAGTAGTAGGAGTAATGGTAACAGTAATATTCGTAGTAGTAGTAGTAGTAGTAGTAGTAGTAGTAGTAGAAGTAGTAGTAATAGTAGTAGGAGTAATGGTAGCAGTAATATTGGTAGAAGTGGTAGTGAGTGTTAGTGTAGTAGGTTGTTGTAGTGAGTAGTGAGTGGTAGTGGTAGTGGTAGTAGTGGGAGTAATGGTGAGTGGTAATGATGTGTAGAAGTAGTAGTAGTATTAGTATTTGTATTAGTATTAGAGTGTGTAGTGGTAGTAGTAGTAGTGTAGTGGTAGTGGTAGTAGTTAGTGGTGCTACTACTAGTAATGTAGTAATTAGTAGTAGTAGTAGTAGTAGTAGTAGTAGTAGTAGTAGTAGTAGTAGTAGTAGTGGTAGTAGTAGTAGTAGTAGGAGTAACGGTAACAATATTAGTAGTGGTATTAGTACTAGTAGTAGTAGTAGTAGTAGTAATTAGTGAAGTAGTAGAAGTATTAGTAATAGTAGTATGAGTAATGGCAGCAGTAATATTAGTAGAAGTAGAAGTAGTAGTAGTAGTACTAGTAGTAGTAGTAGTATTAGTAGTAGTAGTAGTAGTAGTAGTGGTGAGTAGTAGTAGTGGTACTAGTGGTAGTAGTAGTGGTAATTAGTAGTAGTGGTAGTGGTAGTAGCAGTGGTAGTAGTGGTAGTAGTGAGTAGTAGTAGTATTAGTAGTAGTGGTAGTAGTAGTAGTAGTAGTAGAAGTAGCAGTAGTAGTAGTAGTGGTAGTAGTAGTAGTAGTAGTAGTAGTAGTAGTAGTAGTAGTAGTAGTAGTAGTAGTAGTAGTAGTAGTAGTAGTAGTAGTAGTAGTAGTAGTAGTAGTAGTAGTAGTAGTAGTAGTAGTAGTAGTAGTAGTAGTAGTAGTAGTAGGTTGACTGACAACAAGTAATCGTTTCTGAACAGGTTTTGTCAACAATTGGCAGGAATTTGAAATAGCCTTCTGAGTAAATTTCTGGTCGTTTTCAGTCTGTTTTACCCAAACGGAATGTTGCAGTAGAATTTAAAAAATATACTCACGTGAAAGCTAGATGACATTACTGAGACTTTGCAAAAGATGCGCTGTGCTGTGCTTTGTGCTGTGCACAAAGATTATGAATACTTTACAAACTTGTTATTGATCCAGTCTGTATCTCAAAGCTTACATAACAGCAAATCTTTCTCCACGCATATTCCTATCATAAACATGCATTTCTGCAGGCTAAAATGATCGAACATGCAACAAGTTAGATTCACGCGACAGCTCAACCGTCGAATTCGATGATGTCCACCGTATCCTCCACAGCATAGTGATGCAGGGACAGTGACTTGCGCTGGATTATAGTGAGATTAGACTTTCAATGCATCTACCTCACTCTCTTTTTCACTCCCCCACCTGGGTCCCGTGTCACAACAGAGTCAAGAAAATCAGAGATGGGAGAGGGCTTAGGCCCACGCATTGTGGTCAACTCCATGCAAGAACAATAAAACACAAGAGAGGCGCAACTCGGATCCCAGCTGAGTGGGAGTGTCATAAAGGTCAAATTAAGGAGCCATTGCAGCCTGACTCTCCGCACGCCAGTCAGCTACTCCGCACCAACACGCACACTGGGCTGACCACGCGGTCCCAGTTATGCCGTCAGTTGTCAAACTTCCAAGCCACGGCTTTTAGCTCACCGTGATAGGTTCAAACGCGTCAGACTGTTAAAAGTGAAGAAAAATGCGCTGAGCCGTTGACCTCACTCTCTACCCACCCCCAGACTCACGCCACCATCCGAGCCGGTCAGTTATCTAATGCAGGAGCGGGCGCATTGGCTGACAGCGCTGGCGAGCCTGTCGAAGTTGAGAGGTCGACATCACGAAGGATTCCAAAGTCAGATGTCAGGTAAGACGAATTAGATAGGATAAGCTTTAACTGAGTACAAGAGCTCTGCATGCAGTTTCCGTAAGCGATCCCTCCGGGCAAGTTCCATCGCCAGCTGTGTCCGCCGCCATTATTGCTCGCCCAGCTGCGAAGTTTGTATGGCTGCAACCAATCGATGAAGAGATAAATATCGATCGGCTTCACGGCGTCGCAAGCCTGCGATCTACTCATGCGCATGGACAGAGATTGTTACGCACGGGTAGGCAAAGACTTGGCAGGTGAAGATATGATGATTCAGCGGTGGTGGCGCTGATCGCGGAAGTAGACCGTCACAGCTCTATCCGCTCCGCCTTACATTGCTGGAGTAGTCGAGACGGAACTATCCACTGATTACTTGATCAAGTTCGTTGGTTTGAAGTGAAAACGCTTTCAAGATAGGAGTGTTTCGAGCAAATTTTTACAGGATTGGTTTGATAATTCGGATTGGTTTTCTGAGCTGGTTGAAATAGCCCAACCCGAGCAACCTGAACTGAAACAGTGCAGCACAAGAATTAATTTTGTTCAACCTTTTTGTTCGTGTGTAGGCGTGAAGAGCCCCACGAAGCCAATGTGAGTTTCGAATATATCTTGCCAGTGATGAAGTGCTGTAAACTGATGAACTCTTTCCTACTTAACTGTTGCACCTTGGCCTGCAGTATTTGATTGCGATAGAATACTGTTGCTCCATTTTTGACAGATTTTCATGCCTACAGCGCGTGTTCATGGGATTTAAGATAATGCCATCCACGATTCCATGAAAAATGCCGAGCATAGGAAGGGGCGTGGTGTTACGCGTATGTGCAGACTCACGCTGCACCAGCCAGTGTGCGCTCATGACATTTACATCTGCGCCCGATCGCGCCTTCGGTCTTCTTCACTCTGTCGTGCCAAGGTGTGCGGGAAGAGGGAGTGCTGTAGCTGCAGTGCAAGGATACTACCACTTAAAACTAATCCACGCTCAGGTCACCGTCGCTGCATTACCCTTCTGTGGAGCAGATAGTGGACCTCGTCCGCCTATGGCGATCAAACTGTCATGTATGTGGTAGTAGACTTGTGCTGCAGCTACCGCACTCACTCTTGCCTCATTCACCTGTGCACGGTGTCTAAGCAGATGCAAGAAGCCCGAAGGTGAGGTTGGGCGCAGGTGTAAGTGCCCAAAGGGCACAGGTGGGACGTGAGCCTCCACCTACGTTTGCCCCCACGCTCCTTTCCCATTTTCGGCAGTTTGTTATGGGAGCACAACCTGAATAACGTCTACCGTGCCCTGATCTAGCCCTCATGTTGGTCCAACCGCATCTACCAGCCGGCCCGTTTAGGGGGCACAGTTCGAAGCATACACCACTGGTTACATGGCATGGATCGATAATTTCATCAAGGTGATGGGGCAAGTCTGCTGTCGGCGCAAATCGATACTGGCGTGGGCGTGAGAGTGGCGCGGCCGTGTAGGCCTTTTACGGTCGTGGGAGGGGGCGGTCATCCGAATAGCTTTCTGACCGACCCCTGTGGCCCATAAAAATGGCACCCTGATCAAATGAAAAGATGACGCATGATCACAAAATGTACACCTTGGGAACTCTTTCTCAAATACTCGTTCTTGTTGTCATCAAGTCCCCATCCTGTATGGTATACTTTCGAATAAGCAAGTGACTAGTGTAGTGGGAAACCTTCCAGGGGTTTCGATTCCGACGAAGTTTTGCCGGGTTCATTTTACGCGTGATGTACCAATGTGTGGCCCTCGAGCCCCCCTTGTAGCATAGCCTCATTATATTCTACCCACTTTTACCATTTGAGTAGCATTGGTTTTATTGGTTTCACTTGTTAAGGTGGGGTTGTTTCGCTACCTAGTGTTGGTCGGCACTCAGTCTTGTTGGCTTACCGGCTCCTCATTCACCCTGACATTAGAATAGGCTGAGATGGTCTACTTGCCTTTATCGGACGCCAATTTTGGCGGCCTCATTCTCTTTCGCGGTTCCTTATTCAGTTACTCAGTTGTCTTGACAATGGCCTAAATTAGAATAGTCCGACTGACTAAGCCCCAAAGGGCAATCTGGGGTAGTGAATCGCATCCTAAACTGTCTTTGTGACTACAAGGTCAGACTGAACGCAAACGCAGATCGGGGCGATGAATTATCGCAAGCTGCTGCCCACACCTACAAAACGGGCCATGAGTTCGACTTCGTAGCCGTCAAGATAATCACCCACACCGAAAACAAGACAAACCGAGAATTGATTGAAAGCTCGGCTAGGGTGTGGGAACTCAATCAATCGATGCATCGATTTAGCGCCGGCGTACAGAGCCCTGCACAGTCACCTCCAGACTTGCGTCAGTGATCATTGATTGGTTTTTACCCCTATAAGCGTCGCCTTTTTGTTGCCACTGCCGATGAACTCCTGTACGAATTCGAAAGCTCAGGATAGTAAAGAAAATTTTTACGCTGCTTGAACAGATTTAGCCTTTTCTCGGTTGAAAATATTTCGGAGTGAATATGTGTGTGCAGTTAGGAAGTTCTTCAGATAAATATTCACAAGATTTGACTTCCTGCTGTACTGATATTTTGCAATGAATTGTTTTCCACAGCTGAATTCATCCTGGAATGCTGGTGCTCGAACAGACGTCTCTTTTGCTTATAGAATAGTCTTCTGAATGGTAAAAAAATACGCAAGGACCAGGTAATTTAATAAGAAGACAGGAAGGAGATCTCAGCTATAAAGTTCCCTTCTTCCTTGATGATGAACTCGCTTGCGATTCTGTCGAAAGACAAGTGAGAAAACATCAGATGCAAGTAGCACACCACCCATATCTACCTTATTCTAACAGCTTCTACACCCTAAGGAGAGGAATGGCTATCTTGATTGAAAAGGTGTTTTTAAATTAAGATGAGTTCTTTGGGAACAAAATAACTTTTACTGTGTAAATTTTCGAATCTGGTGCCCCAGTTCGTCTTCAGACAAATGGAAATGTACAGAAAACAGTTAACCTTCCACAATGCCTTACACAAGATTCTATGGTTGGCTAAAGTTTGAGCCAATAGACATCCAGAGTTTTAATTTATCCGGTCGATAGTGGCTGTTTTCGCTTCCAATTGACCTTGAGAAATTTGTAATTGGCATCTAAATCGATAAGCTTGTTAATGCATGCCTCGTCTGAGTGCACTGCCTCCAGGAATTCACGGCCGTTCCTTGCTGGGCAGGCGCCAACGCTGTGGGTATCCTCCCATGCAAATAGGTGTCCTGTGTCCAGTGTGTGCATGCTACCTGAGATAAGGGGTCCCGTCTCCTCACCGCTAACTGATGTTCATGTAAACGGGTGGATAGAGATTTCCCGGTTCGGCCACAGTAAACTGCATCACAACTGGTACACGGTATTTTGTAGACGTCTTCTTTTCTGTTGAAATAGCCAACCCTGTCCTTAGGGTGTACAAGTTGGGTGCGTAAACTTGTTGTTTACAAAATCCCATGTTCCAGCTGTGATGCGGTTTATTGTGGCCAAACTGTAAAATCCGTCTCAACCCACCTTCACGAACATCAGTTAGCGGTCAGAAGACGAGACTACTTCTCCCAAGTGGCCATTCACACACTGGAAACCGGGCGTAAATTTTTATGGGAGAACACACGGATTGTCGGCACCAACCCAACCAGAAAAGGCCATAAATTCCTGGAGGCAATGCAAACAGAGGAGGCACGCATCAACCGCATATCAAGTTGGATGCCACATACAAAATCGTTAAGGACAAATTCAAACGGCAGAGCCAGTCAAAAGAGGATGACAAAATGCACTGAATGCGTGCCATTTCAGACCGCTAACCGTAGAATCATTTGTTAAAAACAGTCAATAAATAAATTGTTTCTGTACACTTCTCATGATTCGACGACGAGCTGGGGGACAAGCCTCGAAAATTTACGCATTAAAGTTTCAATTCTCTCAAAGAAGTGAATCTATCCTTCATTAAATATCTTGGAAATGTTGGTATTTCAATAGAATTGTCTATGTAGACTAGATATATCGCACGCACACATGGAACTTTTGATCAAAGGACTTAAGATTTGTCCGCAGTTAAAAGTATGACGGAGCATATAACTCTACCAAAATTGTCAGTTTTTGCATGGGGATGTCCTAACTTTGGAAATCAGAAATAGCGTTCTCTCCCCAATCCTTATAAATTTGATTTCACTGTATTTTTGAAAATAAAGATTACCTTTTCCATGCTACATCCCTACCTAAATCATTTTATTTCTGCTCTATTGGCTACCACACCCTCAGCTGCACTGCCCGAATGTAACCTTGCCACACGTCTTGATGAATGCAGGTGTGCCGATCACGGTGATCTCAAAGGGTTCCATACGTCGGTGATATTTTAAAGCTACTGGACGGCTCTCGTTCAGTGGGTAGCTAAAATTATCATCCTACAGAACAGGACTCCTCAGTTGGCGTGCTCCAAACATAATAGAATATGTTTTACACAATTAACACGTCAAGGTAGCATCCAAGTTCATTTTTACCACTTGGTGATATTGCGCTTTCCCCATGTGCACTGGCATACTGCCAGTGGAGCGGGTAACTTTCATATCGATTTTTATCGGCTAGCCTATCAACCCTAAATTATCTGCGTGAATGTTATTTAGAATTGCTCGATAACAGTGTGTGGCATGAACAACACAACTGCAGAAGAACATGACATAGGCAGAATAACATGACTGGCAAAGACGAGGGAGACTGCAATGGCCATTTCTGGCTTATTAGCCGTCATCAGCCTGCCATACCCAACCCCAGGCGCTGCGGCGCCCGAGGCTCGAACTCGCGACCTGTTGGGCAGGAGTCTAACGCTCTACCCACTCCTGCCTAACAGGTCGTGAATTCGAACCTCGGGTGCCGTGACACCTGAGATTATTTATGGCTGGCTGATGACGGATAATAAACAAGAAATGGTCACTCCAGTCTCCCTTGTCTTTGTCGGTCATGTTCTTCTGCCTATATGATTAGTCAACTTGCGACCGCTGGTGAGGCACAAGATTAAACTCCAGGGCACAACGGGACGAGTGAGTCCGGTGAGTGCCTACTTACCATACTAGACAACGTCTGCAACCGAGCGTTGGTGTAGCTGCGCGTACTTTTTGAAGAACAGTCGGAGGCAACTGCAAATCAACCCGGCGACCTGGGAGGACTTGCCCAGGAGAATATCCCTGAAGACGAGTGCAGCAATATACGAAACCAACCGGATCGCCGCTGCTAAGGCCAAAAGGGCGGCTCGCAAGTCACAAGCGCCTAGATCAACACCGCCAATGCCCAAACCCTGCCAACGTGCATTCGGCGCGCGAATTAACCTGGTCGGATATCTTTGAACTCAGTGCAACAACAATCCCACAACATCTACTTCTGCCACACCTGCCTCAAACCCCACAACGGTGACAACCCTAACCACTAATGATCACTCTCTCGATGTCGCACCACCCACGATCACCGGCACCTTCCTCCCTCACCCACCCATTGCGCTGGCGACGAATGCCATCCGCCCCACTTCCACCACCTCCGACTACCTCCCACCTGCTACCTCCACCACCCCCAGTTCTAACGATAGGGACCCGGTACTAACCCGTCCTCATGGCAATCGCACAATCACCTCACACATCGGTCTGGTCGGTCACTTGCAAATCCATCACACAGATTGGTGAACTAGTGCCCGGAGTACCAACATACACCCACCTCACCTGTCTACACTGCCCATGCACCGCATTTGTCTCCATGAAAACCTGCGGTAGAACACCGCCGGCTATACCACAACACTACATATCTCCTCATCAGCCTCGGCATCTCACATGATTACTCGCACCACCGCACAAAACATGTTTTTAGCCTGCATAGCTGATTAAGAGGCAAGTATGCTCCTCGACTCCTTCTCAATGTGCTGCATGTGCGCACTGAGCTTGAGAATATAACGGGGCAAAAAGCACCGTTCGTTGTAAAGTTGCCAACTGATGATTACACTCAGACCTCACAGTCATTCCAATGTGTGTTATGTGGAGTGGCTGACTGGTAGTCTGAAGAAGGCTGCAATGGCTCCTTCTGACCATGACCTCGGGCAATCTCACGCATGTGAGCCGCTCAACCCCCTATTTTGGTGAATTCCTGATGCTTGTGTTAGGTGGGCAGGTCGTGTACGTAGTACACGTAGACGAGGTCATCAGCAGCTGCGTCGACTCGCGCATCAGACAACTGACCTACTCGGACGGTGGTCTGATTGTTGATGGGTCAACGGCTCAGCGCATTTTCCTCATTGTAAACAATATGACACGCTCGAAAATAGCCCGATGCGCTAAAAGCCGTGACTTGGAAGGTTACCGACCGGCGGGATAACTCAGACCGCGTGGTCAGCCCAGCGTATTTTTGGGTGTGTAATGGACATCTGGCGGACTGAGACTCAAACTGCAATAGCTCCCCCTTAATGTGGTCTTTATGGCACGCCCACTCCATGGGATCCGAGCCAGGTGTGATGGCACGCCCAGGCGCGGCTCCGGCCGCGCCAGTCACCTGCGTACTCTCCCGCCTCCGGTCTTCTTGACTCTGTCATGACAGCGGGCTTATTTGGGGGAGGAGGAGGGAGTGTAGTAGCTGCAGCGCAAGTGTACTATCACTTATAACTAATTCACACGAAAGTCACCGTCCCTGCACCACCCTTCTGTGGAGCACACGGTGGACATCGTCAGATTCCGACGGTCGAAATGAAGAGCTGCGCATTCTCACGGCCGTAAGCGACGTCACTTGCGCACCTCACGCTCGGCCAACACAGCACGCGCGACTTGACTTCCGACTTGCTATGCCGACCGAAGGCGACATGAGCAAGCGTCGATGCTGACGACCATGAGAGTGGGCAGCTACATGCAGAGCCTGTGCGGCTGGTGACTTCGTAAGTCGGTACGTCTGTGGTATGGGACATTCCACCGTTCTGCTGGGTTCACCCGCTCAAGGTCATTGATTTCTTCCCCCGCCGCACGCGTCGTTGCAGTACCTGGAGCTGATTAACCCTACTTGTTAGCTGACACTCCCTACGGACTGAACCAGGGTGTCGTGAACCTTCTCCCACACTCCTTGAGGAACGTTAATCGATCGTTAACGGAACTCACACGTCTTGTTCTGCCGTCGCACAATTGAAAATAGTAGTTGCAGTAGAAGAGACAGATTACATATGCCGAAAAGGGCAGGGAGACTGGAATGGCCAGTTCTGGCTCATCATCCGTCAGTAGAAACCTAGGTTGTGCCCTCCCCCGCACGCGCGACTCCTTTTACAAATTATCCCGCCTCTTCCTGATTCCTTATCGCAGCCACTGTTTTGCTAGCCTCAATAACTCCGTATTGAAAAGTTTGACCTATCGGGGGTTAACACATTCGTGCGCCAACCTGAAGACGGTGATTCGATACCACTTCAGCCACTGGGAGAGCGAAAGATGAGGTCAATCGTGTGATGACTGTTATCATTTTTCCCTACAATAAACGACGCGAACGAACCTAGCACTGTGTCTTAAGTATCGCGACTTTGAATTTCGTTATCTGACCCTGCTCCGGACTGAGGGAGAGTTAGCAATGGGTTCTGAGTAATGTGGCCTACATAGCGATCCTCACCTACGTGAAATCCGAAATGCTGAATTTCGATCAGTGTGGATTACCGGACCAGTGTGTCCGTGGCAGGCGTGGGCCTGGGTTCAGCCATGACAATTCAACAGCCGTAAGCGACGATGGCGTCCGCCACGGATTGGGCGCAGCACTAGTGAATTAGGTTGTAGAGCACCTGACGTTTGAAGCATCGAGTACACTTTCTTCTCCTTCATCCACCAGCAATGCGTAGATGTGTTGGGGGAGGGGGGGGGGTGGATTTTCGAGTGTCAGTCACATCATCAGACGTAGTGGCTGGCGCGACGTGAGGACCTTCATCAAAGCGTGTTACCGCATGCATGCATTGACAGTAGTCAGCTAATGTGCCCACACTTACTTCCGGTCGTTTTGGATTTGCCTTGTCAGTAAAACATTACGGGCGCGGGAAAAACTGATGCTGGAATATCGTTCACTTGAACGTTGTGCCTGCTTTATGTTGAAAGTATCTGACATTCGAATTCTTAGGGACAAAATTACGTTAAGTTCTGAGCAGCGGGTTCGAAAAAAAGAATGACCAGGGATAAAATACTGGAATAGCTTAAAGTGGCGCGCAAGGACGGCGACCTGCGCGTGAATTAGTTTTAAAGTGATGGTAGATGTGTTCAGCATCAACAGAACTATCGTCCTCCTCACCCATCCGGGTTCGGTTCCCAGACAGAGTCAAGAAGGCTGAAGACGGGATCGGGCGCAGGTGTCTGGCGCAGTCGCCCTCTTCATAATGTCCCCTGCTCCAAAGCTTGGTAGTTAACTCTTGCCCCAGTTCCTTCAAAAAAACATAAAGCACCCTCCGGGCATTTCGGTTTTGTGACCTTTGCCATCTGGTTAACTTTCAGGTAATATAAATGACAAGAAATAACAGCAAATCTTGGTAGTCTTCATTCATATACATGTAGAAAAGAATGAGGAATGGAGGATAGTGGGTGCTCGGGATATTACTATCGCTAGTCATTGGCCAGTGCAATCGGAGGACAGCCCAGTACGAGCCCGCAAATCGCGCGGAAAGTTGAGGCCTGGTTACTGCAGCCAGGAAAAGAAGAACATGACAGTAAATTAGCAGAAAATACCACTTTTCGGAGGACTAACACTGGCAAGTAGGCAGCAGATGGCTAAGAAGCTTTGGAAAACCCGTACCGAATACGTTTCCAAAACTTAAGTCAAGAGACCAGACACCACTCACTAGAAGAGTGTCGGAACCGTGTCTGAAACCTATGACTAGTAAGTACACAGGAACCAATTCAAGGTAAATTTCCAATGACACTGTCTCTACCACCAATAATTAAGAATAAAATAATGGGATGTCTGAACGCAGTGCGGCAAGATTAGGGTACGGTTGTGGAATAATCGGAGATCGAAGAGAAAGAGTGGGGTGGGTAAAAAGAAGGTAGATAGAAGAGGAGGAGGAGGAGGAGGAGGAGGAGGAGGAGGAGGAGAAGGAAAAGCGGAGAGAAGGTAAACATTGGCATTTAATGACAAACCTTGAACCATCTGACCACAACCGTAAAGGGGAGAGGACGACCAGAAGGGGCCCAGACTGTAGATAACTCTGCTTACCTGTCCTGTTGGCTGAGTTGATGCAACCAGTGTGGGAGGCGTTCCTCGAAGAATGTCAAGCATTTTAAGCTCCCTCTGGGCATGAATAATTTCCTGCCAGAGGTCGAGGAGGTCTTCCAAGTCACCGGGGCTGGCAGACTGAAAAACTGTAGGTCCAGTTGACAGTAACTGTCCACGAGAAAGCGAACTGCGTGGAATGAGTGAGTCAATGTCTTCGCCTGCGACCAGATTTAAACGAGAAGGCTGAAACAGCTAAACTAAGCGAGGGAATAGCGATAGGCAGGAATTTCAACTTGTAGTCCTACTTTCCATTCTACTGGCTCGGTTGCCGTTTATCCTCAGATAGAAACAACACTAGAGTGTTGTGCGTTAATAAGGGCTAATGTTCATAATCCGATGATAGTTTACAGCTTGTATGCCCAGGCAGTACGCAGAGCCACATTCTTCTGCTTCTCGTTTCTGTAAAGCTCCGGCCATCGTGTGCGGACCAGGTGTGCGTATGGTGCACGAAGACGGTTTATCTCTGTTAGTCACTGTGTCCGTACCCGCCTTCGGCCGTTCTGATTTCCTTCATTTTCATTGAGCACAGATGCGTGAGGGAACATAGTGCGGTAGACAAAACGTAAGTTACCTATCACTGAATAACAAGGCCGAAAAAGACTAGGGAGATTGGAATAGCCACTTCTGGCTCACTAACTGTCCTCAGCCAGTCATACCCAACCCCAGGTGGTGTCCCACTCGAGGCTTGAACCTACGGCCTGTTGATCAGACGTCCAACGCTCTAACCATTGGGCCGAAGGCTCGTTGTCTTGTCGGTTTAGATCGTGGGTTGAGCGTTCATCAACAAAGGTCCCTATTCCTGATATAAACCGGCAAGACAACGAGCCCATGGCTGAAATGTTTAGAGAGCTGGACGTCTACTCAACAGGTCACGGGTTTGGGCCTCGGGTGGGTCTCAACCCGGGGTTGGGTATGACTGGCTGATGACGGCTAATGAGCCGAAAATGATCATTCCGGTCTCCCTTGACTTTTTCGGCATTGTTCATCTGCCTCTACTACTACTACTAGCCGTTGTGCGGCTGCTGGCGGGGCTCGAGAATGCGTCCCAAGGCAGAGCAGTACGAGTGAATACCATTAACGATCGGTGGGCGATCATCAACGAATTTACTGTCGCTATAAACTAATTCACGCCTAAGTCGTCGGCGTTTTACCCATTCCGTGAGGCACACGGGGGACATCGTCGTTCGCGACGGTCGAACTGACAACAAAGTCTCAACGTCTAAATCGGTCGCAGTTCATCCAAAAGCCTGTACCCACTGACACTGCCACTAATTTCAAACATTTTTTATAAGTTTCGCAAAGGTGAGTCCCGGGATGAAAGTCAGAGAACTTTAAGGTGCTCATCAGAACAGTTTTTAATTCTCGCTGTCGTTTCGGAGACCTTGGCCAGCTCTCCATTGGCAAAGCGTTTACTGTCAATATCGATCAAAGGTTTGAATGACTGGCCAAACTGGTCAGCCTTGTACTGATCGATTTTTACTCATTCGCTGCCTCAACCTACGTACGGATGTTTGTGTAGCTTGCGAGGCCGCTAGTGTTGCGCATCGTCACCTTGGTTGAGGGAACTGGTACGCCTGCCTCCTCTTCTGATGGGTTCGTCATGGGGCCGTGTTCACTAACATTTATCGGTGTGTCCATCTTTTCCTGGCCTTGATGCATGTAGTGACGCAGGACTTTATAGGCCACTGGAAGGTCTAAATGCCTGTTGATAGAGTTGGCATCGGAAACCATGCCTCAAGCGTCAGTCGTTCCGCTTTCGAGGTGCCTCAGTCTAAGATGGTCATTATTTGAATGTTAAAAGTATGTTCAGTCTCTCCAATACGGTTTGCAAGCTGGGAGTTTGGATCTAGCCTCCATTAATTTGAAATATTTTTTCATCGATCGACCATCTCCCTGATTTTACTACGGCGCCTACTAGGACGTTGCAGTGGAAGCACACCCAGCTGGAATAGTAACCGCATTTAGTGTTCCGGTAATGTTCCAGTAACTACCTCGTTTGGCAATGGAGACCACGTAAGAGTAGCCAGTCTCTCCTGTATCCATTGAAGTGTGTGCTCAAGTTGGATCCGTCAGTAGGGGTGAACCAGGTGTTTTGTGGCATACGTAGACGTGGGCTTCTGCTGGGCCGGTCACTGCACCCTGCACTACAGTGTCATCGAGCAAGGCTGGTACCGTACAAGTCTTCCGTGGTTGTACGCATCTCAAATCACACCACCACACCCAGAGTATGAATGTTCTACGCAGAAAGCAACGTGCATTCTCATAGTTGGGACGGGTTAACTTGAGTTGTATTGTTACTCGAAATAGTGAACCCTAGCTGAATTTGGCAGGCGTTTAAAGTGCATCAACAGCCCAGTTCAGTGAAGTAACACTTAAGACTCGTTCACTTGAACAAGAATGTTAAATGCTTGGCACTTCTGATTTACACTCGAATGCGTAACCAGAGGGGTAACAACCGCACGAGGTGTGAGCTTCGAAAGCCCGTAGTTCTTGAAATAGCCATACGCACTCCCTCCCTCTATGCAGTATTGAGACGTTGTTTGGAAAGGGTAAGTAGCCACGCGAGCACTATCAACCTACCTCAAGGAGCGATTACGATCAGGTACATAATCAAAATTTCCGAAGTTCACAAGATCCAGTCATTTAGTTCAACATTCTGACTTCGTTTTGAAAATTTGTCTATTAAATGCTTGCCACTTTGCCAGTCACGATGGCGAGATAATGACTGAGGGCTCCTCGTAACCGGCCGTTCGTTGGCAGCACAGTTGCAATCGTGGATTTTGAATCGCCTGTCTTATCCACCGACTACCGGTGACTGGTGTTGGTTTACAGGTTTCTTAGCATACCCAGTAGGCCCAACTGAAAGCCATGTCTAATATTGCCTGGACGTCTTGGTTGTGTGAGAGAATCGCGTGAACTTCACGCCCAGACAAAGTAAATTCATCTGGAAGGGGACCCACTGTTCTGTCGGTTACGATTGGGAATATTAACTATCATGGCACGGTTGCACTCCGCAGCTGGGAGTGAGCGGTTACCACCAGGGTTATCTCGGCGTTCTCATTGGGTCCTCGCCTAAGGCGCGGTGCAGTTCCGATTGTATTTGATTCAAACAAACAAACAAACAAACAACGATGAGTACCTTCAATTATTTCTATCGCGAACTTCTGGGGTTGCATTTGGGTCACTTGTGGCGTTCCGACACTTAAAACTCTAATCTCCACCAAATTCGCCTTATTGACGCCCTCGCAGTTGACTTTATAGTGGTTTTTGCAATCAGTCAACCTAACCATCCCGGATGGATCGGTATGGGTTCCGTTGAGATGCAGATTTCGCTTATCTCATTTTCAGGTCAGAGGAATCTTCAGGGCGATAGATGCCTTGTCGAATTCGACTAACACCCCGGTCCGTAAAAAGGGTATGAGATGACACCCGATCGCTACCAGGTCTCTCTGACCTAAATTTCAGGCATGGATGGCTGGCAGCAGTAAATTATATTGTAAACAAGTAGTTTTGATCTTGTGGCTAGGTCATGGGAAGCCGGACATGCTAGGTCAGATTCCCAATCGTATATACAGACTTCAGCTAACTTTCGTGGAAAAATCAGACCAGAAACTTAAATAATACTTGTATGCACGCCAGAAAGAAAAACGGGGAAAGGCGTTTCTCGGTCTGCTTTAATCCGAACTCTACTGAAAACCAGGTAAAATTCAGGAGGTAAATGAAAGGAACAAACAAGACAGTAATGCCTACCTGCGCACACGTAAGCCCGCCAGATTGTGTCCAGGGTGGGCTCGCTTTCGGAACTTGCAAAGGGAACATTCTGCCCGAGGGGATTCCTCGACTCGTGGTTCCCGACATTGCTATCTGCCGAGCTCTGATCTGCCAGGAGGATTGGCCTGAGCTGCCAAACTGAAGAAAACAGGCCGCGGAAACTGGCGATCATCTTTTGTTGCCAGGACCGTTGCTTCTCAGTGGCAATCTCCCAGTCTGGCAGAAGGAACCACGTAGAAGATTATTAAGACAAATAAGTAATTTCGGCAACAACCGTAGAACCTGCACTTGCAGTATTAGCACTCATCGAAAAAAGGAGTAGTAGTAATGATGGTGTTGGTGATGGTGGTGGCTTGGCCATGGTTTTGAAGGTTAGAAACTGAGAGGATAACTGGGACCACGTGGTCAGCGCACTGTGTGTTTTGTGTGGAGTGGCTGACTGGCGGACTGAGAGTCAGGCTGCAATGGCTCCTTCTTAATGAGGCCTTTATGGCACTCGCACTTCTTGGGAATCCGAGCCAGGTGTGGTGGTACGCCCTGGGGCGGCTCCGGCCGCGCCAGCCACCTGCGCCCTCTCCTATCTCCCGTCTTATCGACTCTGTCATGACACCGGGCTCAGGTGATGGAGGAGGAGAGAGTGCGGTAACGATAAGCGCCGTGGGTTGGAAGGTCGCCAACTGACATTTACGCTCAGATCTCGCAGTCAGTCTACTCAGCTGGAATCCGAGCCACCTTCCCTTGTGTTATCGTGTTCTTGTTTGTGTTGGACCACAGTTCGTGGGCATGCGCCTTCTCCCATCTCCAGTCTTCTTAACGCTGTCTTGACACCGGACCCAGACGGATAGTGAAACAGAAAGTGAGGTAGATGCAATAAAAGTCTACTCTTACTATAATCTAGCGCAAGCCACCGTCCCTGCACCACTGCTGTGGAGCATACGGTGGATATCCTCGAAATCAACGGTCGAACTGTCGGTAATGATTGTGGTGATAGCAGTTGACACCCAATAAGCGCCATACTGAGTATGTGCTGGAACAAGGTTGTGGCCAGATTGGGGCGCACCGCGCATTTACCAGGCTCCGCAGTGTCTGTGCTTCCCAGCAGCATATGGAGTGGGGTTTGGTACGCCTAGGTTCAGGCTTCACGCCACGCCAGCCACTACGCCCAATTCCAACACAAGATAGCTACCCGACGAGGACATTTGATTGGCGCATGGAAGAAGGAAGAGAGAGAGAGAGGTGAACTCTGTGGACTCACTATAAATCAGCAAAATCCTCACTCAAAATGAATCTGCTGCGCCTGAATTTATCCGATGCACTTAATGTTGTGGCCTGAAGGGCTGCCAAATGACTGCAGAACTTGATCCTCTCAGGACAAAGAGTCATGCTCAGTTACTCCTGCTGAATGCAACCTCTAAGGCACTCACACATGTGAAATTTGAGGCGCACCTACTCATGAAAAGCAAATGGCTACTTTGAATATCAGGTCGTGTGAGTGGCACGCGTAGACGGACTGGTTGGCTTTTTCAGCCACTGAGCCTTAGCCCCCATCCGTTCGTCTTGACTCTGTCATGACACGGGGCCTGGATTAGTGGGAGGAGGAGAGAGTGCGGTAAATGCTTGTAAACATGCTAGCACTTCACATTTCCTGAAACATATTCCCATCCACAATTTTCGCGTCATATAACATACTACTCCCTATTTGTGAGTAACATTATTTTATAATTGTTTGTCCGATGCCTTGCAGTGTGTCGGGGAGATAACCCTCTGTCTAACGCCCGTTATATGTCAGCCTTTTTAATTTACAGTGTCATTGACAACAATAGCGAGCTCAAAGGCTTCGCCTATATTTCCCTTAATAAAACTGAACTGAACTGAACTAAGTGACCATTCGGCGCACACCACACCTTGGGGCATATGGTATACATAATCATTTGCTATGATCCTATTGTCAGTGATGATGGTTACGGTGGAGCCGTGACCCAGTTCCATTCCCATTCTTATCATCTTGTCTTTCGTTAACACAGCTGTGAATCTCTTGCAGATGGGGTTCAAACGGGGATCCCATCTCACAATTTTAATGTTTTCTCTTGCCTCTCAGGCTTGAAAAGAAAAACGCGTTTTCTGGGCACAAAACTTCAAACCAAGTTTATGTCACTTCATTTGTATTAGTGATTAAAAATATCACCTCAAGAATGAGATTCCTTGATTTCTGACAATGTTCCTGTAATTTGAGAGGTTGCTGGGAGGGCGGGGAGGGGGAGATAAAGCATGTCGTGAAGGAACGCAACGCACCAATGCTGTCGCAGACTTTCAGAAATTCTTCGAACAGAATGCCTACTTTGGGCAAGGCAAGCGCGACGCAGAGCCGAATTAGACGTACTTCTGGCTCCTCAGTTCCGTCGTCACCCTGAAGTGCAAGTAGCCATTAAAATAACAAGTGTTATTATTGATGGAGGTTTTAGCAGATTTAAGTAATTCATTTGAACAAGCTTTGAAAAAACTCAGCGGTCTCTGTGGGATTTGAACCCACACTGAAGTTTTTCTTGTTTGTCTGTTTTATGTTCACTGAGGTTGAGGTTATAAAGGATAAATTACGGTAGTTCAGAACGGGGAATAGTTGGAATTGCGACGCTGCCCCAAACAAGGGTGCATGATTGAACAGGTGATGATTTTACCCGTTGGTTTACACAGCATGTCGTTAGGGCTCCTGCGGCAGTCCGGCGGTCATTTTGCTAGTCTATGATGACAGTTCTATTATGTCCACTGTGTGCTCCACAGCATGGAGATGCAGGGACGGTGAATTGCGCGTGAATTAGATTATAGTGAGAGTAGATTTTTGCATCATCAACCACACTCTCTCCCCCTCCCTCACCTGGGGTCGGCGTGATGAACAATTCAAGAAGACAGAAAGCGGGAGAGGTCGCAGGTGGCTGAAGCGGCCCTAAGCGTGCCGCCACACCTAACCCGGATCCTACGGTGTGAGATTGCCATTAAGGTCACATGAAGAAAGAGCCATTGGAGCCCAATTTTCGGTCTTCCAGCCAGCCATTTCAAACAAACACACACTGGGCTGACCGCATGGTCCGAGTTGTCTCATAAGCTGGTAACCTTCTAGGTCACGGTTTTTAGCACACCGTGATATATTCAAGTGTGTGAGGAAAATGCGTTCCGATTCCAAGGTCCCAGTCGAAACGGTCAGTGGACGTGTGGGGGGAGTGGGCGCAGCAAGTTCTAAGAATATTGGCGGACATTCTGAAACGAGGAGTACCATGTGCACAGACCGGACCACACAGGCTCGGCAGCGGCATCAAAACCCATACCATACGGCTACTAAAAGGTGTCTCGTTGGTAGCAGAAGCGGAAACACCTCAACAAATTCACCTTTCCAGATATTGGGGTGGCATGCTCGGTTACGAGGCCTCAGAATAAGACTAATATTTGACGGAGACAACAGAACTACGCAGGAAAACAAAACAATTGCAAAGATAGCAAGATTCCATCTGGAACAAACGAAAACTTCGCAGTGTAAATGGCTGTTTTGAATTTTTTTATTTTCTTCTTTCGTCTTTTTCTTCTTCTTCTTATTCTTCTTCTTCTTTATCTTCTTCTTCTTCTTCTTCTACTTTCATACGCCTTCTTTGTTGGCTAATGTGTACATAGTCGGGGTTTTAAACGATCTATTCTAACTGCAGGACGAAAAGGGGGAATTTTGGTTTGTCATATAAATCCAGCCGAAATTGCAAGCGTATGGCTGAAAGCAAAAACGGAACGAGCTCGTTCCTTCGAGCGAAATAATCGATAGGGTGCCGATTCAAAACTAAATATATAAGGATTTACTGCTAATGGTGTAGAACGTTCAAATTTAACTTATAAAGTTAAAATTACGAGACACCCAGTGTTCAACTTATTTAAGCTTAGAAAAGTTAACGTACCAATCTTTCAATGCGTTCAAGCAGTTTTCTTTTCGAGATAGATTCCTGATCTACCTTTAGAAGGTACGCTATTTTCTCCATATTTTCTGACAGAAGACGTACTTGATCGACACGTTCCTTAATATTGGCGTCCAGGTGGAATTTGACTGTCTCGCAAGTAGCTTGTTGACTAAAACTATTCATAACGAAAAAATATCAAAGTGCACACTTCTTAGGTCCATATTGTATGTCAGGAAGTGTTGGAACGGAAGAGGGGGCTGGCTGAGTACAGTTGGGTGGGGCTGAACTGTTCTGATTATTGTTTGTCGCACGGGCTGGCTTTTCAACTGAAAGGTAAAAACCAGAATTCAGTTCAGCCCTTCGTATCATGAAGAGTACCTTGATTTATGCAAGCAAAGCTTAGTGTTTGATAACAGAAAAATTTGCCATATTAAAAAAACCTCGATGCTCCTGGCATCTAAGTAACAATAAACGTTGACCATAAGTAAGCCTACAGAAGGTACATACAGCTAAATTGTGGAATTATTAAAGTTTTAACAGTTTGCCATTCGGGTTGGGAACTTATTAATCACTTTCGACTTTTTAACAGGACTCGTAGAGGAGCATCGAGAGCTACGGTCAACATCGATGGAGACCATTGTATTTTTTGTTACATCTCGGTGTACCTTACGCTCTAGGATTTCATGGGGAGACTACTCAATTACGCCAGCAAAGCAACTGGATGGAAAAGCCCTTACCTTACCGCATCGGAACCAGGAAACAGTAAATGTGCAGCAAAATCTCTTAAAATTTGGACGTACAAGCAGATGTACAACATAAAACGAGTGTTAAGCAATCGCTGACTTCCTAGAAGAAGCGATGTTTCAAAATGTTTTACTGGAGTGTGGATTAAAGTTACCCTCAGTATGCACAAGAGATAGCTGTGATAACTTTTGAACACTATCCATGATCGGGGAAGAGGACCAGATAACCTTCCTAGGAAACTCAGTTGCAGTAAAATATCAACCAATTCTTAAAGCCAACATCTCGGGAAGGCAGGAAAATATATTACTCATGAATTAGCCAAAACGCATTCAATCGCTTTAAATAACTGACAATGCGCCGACGTGTATTGCATATTACTGCTGACATTTAATATCTTAAAGGGATAGTTTAAGTAAATGGCTAACCTGAAAACTCTCTCATGTAGAGCCAAAAAACACTTGTAAATGAATAACGACAATTTTTTGAACACACCTATGCGCCACAGCCACCTCCATATGCTACTGAATTTTTTGATGATGAACACAGTCATGCGACACGGGCTGACTTGACGAAGACGTGAAACCACGACATGAGGCACAATTAAATGTCTATCGTGAGGGAAACTGCACTGCACTCGGATAGACAACAATAGGACAGGTATTATCCGTGAAGGTAAGCAGTATCCAACTACAAAAATGGTTTACTATACACAAATATGTTTGATTTACCCAAAACCTTGGTAATGAGTGGAAACCGGTTGGGACACGATTTGCCTGAAGTATGGTTTCACAGACCACAAAACGACCATAAGAAGATAATTTGCCGCATTTTATGGATCACTATAGGGAGGTTGACAATGTGAACGAATACCTCGGTAGTTGACGGACTTAGAGAACGTGGCTAAGAAGTTATTATCGTGCAGATCATGCAGACGTTTTTATCCAATCATTCGGAAAAAGACCGTGCATGAACCGTGATCTATCAATAACAACTTCAAATTTGCATCTAACTGCAGCTGGTTATGAGATCAAGAGTGGTTTGAGAATTTAAAATTTTGAAATTTCAAGTGTATTCGTTTACTCATGTCGGGGTGGCAGTATGAGTAACCACAGAAAACTTAAGAAAAATAACATACCATTGCCTTTACACAGAGCCTTTGACTTGAAAATGAGAGCCGAATTTCCTACAGATCTGCTTGAAAGGAGTAATTTGCAACTAAATTTTTTACCTGCGTGCCGATTTCGGTCTCTCTCTAAATGTCTGATAAGGTGCTGTTGTATAAGCAGGACGATATCGAGGAACTGAAGGAGGCCGGGTAGCCATTGTACTTCTGTAAAATCCCTCCTGGTTTAACCTTTTGGAGAATCAGTCGATTTTTTTGGATGAGTAGACGCGTTGAATTGGTTATCGTGTCGTTTAGCTATTGGCAAAGTACCCTTTTTTATATTTTTCCCTGACAAAGATTCCATAGCTGATTTGGCAACTGACAACGCCTTTTCCACTTCAGATGCCAGTTTTTCACAATCATTCACATCAGAATCATCCTCCATTTCTGTTTTTTTAACCTCCTGTATTAATCTAACGATAAAAAAGTGAATAAATATATCCAGTTTTCAATGGTCGAAAAAACACAATTTAATACTCACGATGCCTTCAGACCAGTTTGAATCTGAAGAAGCCACCGACTTAAATATTTTTCTTCCCCGACTAGTTCATGAAGGTGGTTTTCCACAAAGGCGATCTCGTTCGGGTTCCCCTCCATACGAAGCGAGCGGTCAAGATAACCTTAAAAGTAAACAGATGTCAGTAATTTAAACATTGCAATCAAATCTTGTATGAACGTTCGTCTATGAAAGTTTTTAACACTTTATTAATGATTTAAACAAAAAAGACTTCAATAAGTTTGAGATTTTAGACATATTTTCTCGAAGTCATCCTACCATGACAAATCTACATGCGTAGAACCGAAGTGCACCGAGTGAATGAATAAATTGTAGGTATTTGTACAATTAAAATTTTGTATTTTTCCTGGTCACTTGAACCTTTATGTACGCTTGTTTTAATGAGCTAAAATACACAATAGCAACTGGGCGTCTCATGTTTTCGCTGAAGCATTGAACCGCACAGGACGGTCAGAGACTGGCGGGATGTTTAAATTTGACTTTCACTTTCGTTTTCCCTTTCGATCTCAATCTCATCGACCGTGGCGGTAGTCAAGTCCCCGCAGTTCCGTGACCTACACCTCTCGAAGGATCAATCTTCTGACGAAACACCCTCCTCTCTGTAAAACCTTTCGCTCTGGTGAAGTCAAACCCTTGTATCTTCTATCGCTATTTAATCTTTCCTCAGACTCCGTATAATATAAATAGTCTTCTTCGTTCCATCGGTTACGTTCACTTGTGAATAAACGAACATCTATCCTCTACATTATCTGTCTTTTCATATCTCGATATGAGTGAATCACTCCAGCAAGAGAAATCCGAAATGGATGAATCCCTTACTGAGCCAGCCCTTTTAGACTGTGGATCTTCATCCCCCGTATCTACGTCTGAGATTGAAGGGACAAGCCGACGTCCTGTTGACGGAAAGAAGGAGGACGTTACAGCATGTCATCGCTGCTGATCCACCTCAATTATTTGCAGCCAATGGCAACGATTTACCTTCATTCATCGATCGCAGTCCGTCGGGTGTTATCTCAAGTGAACTGCTGACTGTGCTCATCGCCCTTGGTTCATTGGTTTCCGGATCAAGTGTAGAGCTCATTACAATGCTCAACAACACTTGATGCCTAAGAAGACTACGTTGTCGTGAGTCTGCATTCCAACGATCCTGTCATTTTTACCGTCCTTTTGTCATTTGTAGTTTAGGCAAACAATCCTCACTTAGCGTTGGTTTTTTTGTACAACATAGCTCTTAGCGGGTTAAACCCTTGTCTACACTACAAATGTGGTGACCCCGTTTTTCTGTTATTTCGCACCATATCACTTACTATGACGGACACCGAGGCTAGCACAGACTCTCTTGACGTTAATACCCTCTCTTTCGAATTGCCCTCCTTTACGCCGAAACCCCCCACGTATGGTTTAGGCAACTCGAGGCCGTATTCTCGACACACTTTATCACTAGAGAACGCACGCGTTATTCATATAAAATGCGGTTACTTCCCTTCGATGTTGCCGTTGACATTGAGGATCTCCTTGATCTGATTCCTGCTAAGGAGCCTTACACCCGGTTGAAACACGCTGTAATTAATCGCGTGGCCAAGTCGACCAACCACATGCTGCGTGAGCTTTTCACGCAGGTTGAACTCGGCGACTAAACGCCTTCCCAACTTATGCGAACCATGCGTTCTTTGTTTGCTGGTCATCATATGGATGATATAATTTTCCGAGAGATCTGGCTTGATAAGCTTTCCCTTCCCATGTTGCAGCTATTGGCTATGCTCAACACGAACGCCACATTAGAGAAACTAGCCACTCATGCAGATCGAATCATGGAATGCTACCCTAGTGGTGCCACATGTTCTAGTCTTCAACATAGATCACTCTCCACTTCAAGATCTGATAATTTTGGCACTTCTGTTCATGAAGTCAATCTTAAGCCAGAACGTGACACTTCCTGGGTGGAGTTGCCATCGTGCTGTTTTGCCTGTCGATGGGTTCGCACCATCATCAGACCTTTCGCAAGCGCCAAATAGCGTGCGCAGCAGTGACTATGAAGACTTCAAAGACACAGTACGCCTCTTATGCACGCAAGTCAGCAATATGTGTTCTGCCATTTACAACCTTCAGTTAACCAAACGTCAAACATATCGACTTCAATGGTTCCACTCACGGGAACAGTAGCCACAGACCCTGTGCTGGTGCCATCGTACCTACGGTGTGAGAGCACGCAAGTGTATTCCACTGTGCGCATTCCCACAGCCGCCGCAACAGTTAAACGATAACGCCAGCCAGTAATGGCGACGACTGCTGCTGGCCAGTCGCAACCCAATCACCTCTTCTTTATCGCCGATAAGTCAAGCGATCTCCATTTCCTTGTCGTTACCGCTGCTGAGGTTAATGTTATCCCGCCTTCTAGGCGTCACCACCTCAAGCCTTCGCAATTCTCATTGCAGGCTGCTAACAGCACTGCAATTCACGTATACGGACAAAAATGCCTGATTCTTGACCTTTGTCTGAGGCGACGTTTCCAATGGGTCTTTTTGCATGCCGATGTCTAGTCACCCATTATTAGAGCTGATTTGCTGTCACATTTTGGCCTTGCAGTCGATTTGAAACATCATAGACTCATTGATACCGCAACCAAACATTTCATCGTCAGTACCGTCACCTCCGAACTATCGGTTGGCATAAACTTGACTATTCCAAGTTCGCCTTTCGCCGATATTTTTAAGGACTTTCCATCCCTAGCTTAACCTTGTCAGTTTACTGAACAAGTTCAACACACAGTCAAGCATTACATCTTTACCACAGGGCAACCCGTTCACGCCCATCCACGCAGGTTTCATCCAGAAAAGCTATGGATATCTTGAAATTATTTCTAACACATGATAAATTTGGGGATTATTCACCCTTCTTCCAGCCCATGTACCTCTCCACTGCACATGCTCCCCAAAAATCGGCAGATTATTGGCGGCCATGTGGTGCTTATCGTGCCTTGAACAGAGCAACCGTCCCCGATTGGTATCCATTCCTAATTTTAACGGTTTCTGTCACATTTTGGCTGGAAAGACCATTTTCTTCAAGATAGATCTCATTAGAGAATACCAGCAGGTACCGGTTGCTGAGGAAGACATCCACAAGACAGCCATCAAAACGCCTTTTGACTTGTTCGAATTTCTCCGCACGCCTTTCGGTTTTCGTGATGTGGCCAAATCCTTCCACTGGTTTATTGATGAGATCTTGCGGTGTCTTTCATATACTTTTGTCTAGATCGACGACATACTCGTCGCAAGTTCTTTGCCAGCGGAACAAGCATCACACTTGTGTCAAGTTTTTGATAGTTTCCAGCAACATGGCTTGCAATTAAACGTCGACAATTGCCTTTTTCGAGTTCCGTTTCTTGATTTCCTCGGTCATAACGTTGACCTGAATGGAATCACACCACTTTCAGAGAAGATGCAAAGCTTTTTTGCTTTTCCGGTTCCAAAGACAGAGCTTCGACGTTCCGTTGTACGTATCAATTACTACCCGTGTTTCATCCCAAAATGTGCGGCAATACTGGCTCACTTGACTGAGCTTTTGAAGTCGAAATCCAAGTCAATCGAACTTTCATCGGTAGCTCACTCAGCTTTTGAGACAGCCAAGAAAGCCCTCGCTGATGCGACCATGTTGCATCACCTCAAACTCTGACGATTTTACCCAGTTAATTTAACCCCCGACGTTTCCAACAGTGTTGTCGGTGCAGTAATGCATCAGCAGATGAATAACCAGTTGCAGCTTTTGACTTTCTTTTCACAGAAGTTATAACCGGCATAGACTCGCTACAGTACTTTCTCTCGCGAGCTTCTTGCTACATACTTCGCCTTTCGTCATTTACCCCACCTTTTTGAGGGAAGATATTTTCGGGTTCATTCCGACCACAAACCGCTCACTTATGCCCTCAATGCCGAACCAGATAGGTACTTGCGCAGAAAAGTGCGTCACATTGACTTTATTTCGCAGTTTACTGCTGATATCCGCTACGTTTGAGGCAGCGACAATGTCACTGCTGATTCATTATTCTGACCGGGCATCAACATCCTGTCATCCAGATTCGACTTGACGAAACTTGCGGACCTCTTACTAGAAGACGAGTCCATTACTGACCTGCGTACATCTTATGCTCCGCAGCTTCGAGATGCACCTCTTCCAGCATCACCAGGTACGATCTTATGCGACTGGTCCTCAGACACTCCCCAATCTTTTGTTCCACATTTCTACCGTAAGTTAATGTTTGACCATTTTCACTCTCTGTCGCATCTCGCCATCCGCACCGGTCGCAAACTAATTGCTGCTCACTTTGTTTGGCCGAAGATGAACTCTGACATTGCCCTTTGGACTAGGCAATGTTTAGCGTGCCAGAAAAACAAATTGCACCACCATAACTTTTCCCCACCAAGCACATTTGCCGTTCCGGACGTTAAATTTCATCACATCCACTTAGAATTGGTTGGGTCGTTACCACCTTCACGTGGCACACATATATTTTCACAGCAGCCGACCTTTTCACGCGATGGCCAATTGCAATACGGATATCGGATAATTCAGCAGAAAATATCGCAAAATATCGCACTGAATTGTCAATTTTGGTGAGCCAGCCACCATTACCACTGACCGCGGAAGCCAATTTCAATCTAGTCTCTTCGGCGAGTTCACTAAACTACTCGAGTACGCGCACATCTTGACTACGACACATCACCCTGCTTCCAACGGCCTCATGGAACGCCTGCACCCTCAACTGAAGATAGCACTTATGTCTCGCTCAGATAGAACTGCGTGGAGTGACAACCTACCCCACATTATTTTGCGTATTCGATCAACTGTCAAGAAGGACATTCAATGCACTGCAGCAGAACTTGTATACGGTTAACTTATCCGCCTGCCCAACGAATGTGTGCAGTCCTCCACTGTAAACACCCGGGTGTCGAATACTTTTATCGAACAATTGAAACAACGCATGGCTCAACAGCGTCCAAGTTCCACTCGCCTGACACCCAAACGCGTGTTGTGCGAGGCAACCTTAAATCGACTCTATTCGCCTTTATCCATCACGACAGAGCACACAAGCCTTTGTATTCCTTTTATGATAGCCTTTACAAGGTTTTACAACGGATGGAAATGTATTACCTCATTCAGAGGGCTGACATGACTGACACAGTCTCCATCGACAGACTTAAGCCAGCCTTCCTTGAGTGCATCCATCCGCCCATTGTTCTATCTAATTCCCCCGCACCGTCACCACATAATCCACCTTTTTCGTTTTCTTCCACTCAAACGTCAAACTCAACCACCCCGCCCACCCATTTGCTACTCCTTTTTCTCCACAACGCATTTCCTCTCGTACTGTTAGACATATCCTTTTTCCTGCCAATCTTAAGGACTTTTTCATGTCTTTTTTGTATTTTTTTTATCGAGTGTTTATTGTATAACAGAGGCTCTGGTGGGGGAGTTGTGTCGGTATTTGAACAATTTACATGTTTTATTTTTCTTGTTCATCTGAACCTTTATAAACGCTTGTTTTTACGTGCTCTCAAAATACACACAATGAACTTTGACTAGCAACTGGGCGTCCCCGGTTTTCGCTGCTGTATGCCACCATCGCTCACTTAATTGTGCTCATCTGCCTCAATTATTATCTTCATTCCTCTATCACATTCCACCTGACGTTATCTTAATTGAACTGCTGACTCTGATCATCGTCATTGGCGCATAGCTTTCCGGATCTAGTCTAAAGATTATTACAATGCTAAACACCACTTGATACCTAAGAAGGCTAAGTTTTCATGAGTCTACATTCTAACAATCCTCTTTCGTTTTTACCTTCATTTTGTCGTTTGTAGTTTAAACGCACATTTCCCCACTAAGCGTTAGTTTTTTTGTACACCTTAGTTCTTAGCAGTTTTAAGCCCTGTGTACACTACAAAATGCCGCGGGATTGGGCTAGGATATTAGTTGTAATATTGTTGGTGTAATATTTCTTCAACTAAGTAATTAAATGCCAGTTGTGAGAACTTATTAGCGTGAAATCTGAAATCAACTGCTCGTTTTGTTAGAAAAGTGGGTTGCGCCAGAAGATCGACATTTTCGGTTACGGTGTTGGCATGGTGCAAATGGAATGATGGAAGTATGAAATTCTACAGAGTATTCTACACCTGAAACAACATTTGTTTCCTAACGCGCCAGATCACCCTCTTACCATTAAAATAATGCGTTAAACCAAATCAAAATATAAAGCTACATTTAAAAAATTATTTTGATTCAATTCAATTTATTGAGAGAAACAGGTATAAGCCATTGATTACCCTATTTGTAACGTGAATTTTAAGTGCGGTGTACAGAGAAACCACGTCGGTTGCAATATTGCAAGGACGATCATAAAAACATGACAATTTGGGTATGAGTCTCGAGGGTTACGCTAAATCCCTCATCACCCTGGCTCATTTTGGAACATAAATTCCTTAACGTTCCTTTTAAAGCTTTCCAGTGTTGGTGAAATAACAACAGCTGCAGGGTGGGCATTCCAGGATTTGACCACTCTGATAGGGAAGGAGAACTTTCGCACATCCAACCTGGCCTGCTTAATGCGCAGTTTTTAATACGTGGCCCCGGAGATGGGTTGTGGTAGCAAGTTCAACAAAATCCTCAAATTTCAGGCACCAATCCAATCTCTTCACAATGCGGAACGTCTGTAGGAGATCCCCGCGCATGAACCTATAACTGAAAGGGAAACGATTAAGATCCAACCTGATTTTCTCAAACGACATTGATCTCCTCTTCGCTGATTTTAAGCATGGCTTCTTCCAATGATTGCCACACGGTTGGATATCCTGATCATGGGTGACATCAATGCACCTCACATCGACTGGAGCTCGACCTGTGCACAAAGTTCTGATCTAGCCTTCGACGGTTGTTTTCTGAGCACGACACTAAAGCTTCGTCTCACACAGCACGTCATTTTTCCAACCAGGGTGTGTGAAGGACAACAGGCCAATTGCCTGGACCTAGTTCTCACGAAGTCGCACGACAGCATCGATGAAGTGTCGTGTCTACTGCCGCTAGGCAAAAGTGACCACGTGGTACTGCGATGGGAGTACTCACTATTTTCTATACCAGCAAGACCCACAACAATCAGAAGGAATATATGGCAAGGCGATTTCGGTGGAATGAGGGCCGAACTAATGCGCACTCAGTGGGAACCTTTGTTCTTTGGAAACGTAACCGAGGACTGGGAAACGTTCCGGGACATACTGCACAGGCTCATGGAAAAACACTGTCCAATTTTGAGAAAAAGGTTAACGAACAGACCGCGATGGCTTTCGCAGGCCTTAAAAATCGAAGTTAACAAAAAGCGGAGATTGTGGAAAAATCGCTTACGGACGGAAATCCTGCATCTCTAAATGCGTACAAAATGCAGAGAAATCGGGTCAAGGGCCTTAGTTTTAAGAACAAGACAAGCTTTTGAATTGGACCTGCTGAACCGGGCCACCGTGAACCCGAAACTCTTTTACGGTTACCTCAGGCAGAATACACGGAACAAGGATCCAATACCCCTGCTGAGGACCGCCGAGGGCATAGACCTCACTGAAGACGGTGCGAAGGCTAATCATCTTTCGGAATTTTTCCAGTCGGTTTTCACAAAGGAAACGAGATACGATCACCCTACCGATGGCTTCGAAGTGGAAACAATAGTCGAGACTGTTAATTTTACCGAGACTACTGTCCTCAAGGAACTTTTGGGGTTAAAAGGAATCTAAGTCTCCGGGTCCCGATGAAGTACCTGCCAAGCTGTTGAAAGAGCTCGCGAGAGAGTTGGCAAAACCACTTTCTACGCTTTTCCAAACATCCTTCCAGACTGGAAGTCTACCAGCCGACTGGAAATCCGCATGGATTACGCCGCTTTATAAGGGTGGAAGCCGGGTCTCTGCAAACAATTATCGACCGGTCAGCTTAACTTCAGTTTGCTGCAAAATCATGGAAAAAATAATAAAGCAACAACTAATGCAGTTCTTCGAACATAACAATCTGCTATCCGAAGCCCAGCACGGTTTCCGTAGAGGTAGATCCTGCGTCACAAATTTCCTTCTGTTTACAACGTTGGACTGAAGCGGTCGATAGTGGTAATACGGTGCACGCAGTCTATATAGACTTCAAAAAGGCTTTTGATAGCGCGCCGCACCACCGCCTTCTTTATAAACTCAACCGCATAGGCGTAAGAGGTAGACTTCTGACATGGATAAAAAACTTCTTATTTGGCCGCTCACAAACTGTGCATATCAGCGACAAACAGTCGACTAAAGTTGAGGTTGAGAGTGGTGTTCCCCAAGGCTCTGTTCTCGGCCCTATACTGTTCATTGTCTACATCAACGATTGTGCCAACGAACTGGACTGCGATATTGCCATGTTTGCCGATGATCTCAAACTTTGCGCGTCATTCAAACTGTGGCTGATGAAGAGAACATGCAGGCAAACTTAAATCGACTCCAGAAATGGTTCAATGACTGGCTCTTGCCGTTTAATGAGAGCAAGTGCAACATCATACGAGTCGGGAAAAGCAATCCTTCGAACCGTACGGTTTACAGTCTGAATGGCATTCCATTGAAAGAAGTGGATGTCCAAAAAGGACCTTTGGAGTCTGGATCACGCACTCGCTTAAACCCTCCCTACATTGCGCAAAGGTAGCAAAGTCAGCCATGTCGATTCTGTACCTCGTTAAACGAGCTTTTGCAGCCTTCACTACCGACTGCTTCGCTAAAGTTTTCGGAACATTCGTGCGGCCACAGTTGGAGTCCGCTATCCAAGCTTGGAGACCCTGGGCGGCGAAGGACATCAACATCCTCGAAAAAGGTCCAAAAGGCGAGCAACCAAACTTGTCCTTGGACATGGCTCACAGCCTTATGAAACACGGCTGTCGAGTCTCAATCTCTTTCCCTTGCACTATAGACAGCTTCGGGGGGACCTGATACTAACATTCCGCATACTACGCATCCAGGACTGTTGTCTCGAGCCAGGGGATTTCTTCGAGTTAGCAAAAACAACGAACTTGAGAGGTCATCCTCTCAAATTACGTGTGACTGGAGCAAGGCTAGACGCTCGGAAGTACTTCTTCTCCAAAAGAGTAGTCGAAGCTTGGAATAGTCTTCCTCTGGATGTTGTTATGTCGGACTCCTTGGAGGTTTTTAAGCGAAAGTTAGATCGATATAATGGTGCGAGCTACAACACTAACTGAAAGCTGCAAGTGTGACGTCAGAAAATAAGGAATTTATGATACTACTAGCTATATTTGAGTAACATTTCTTTATGTTTGTTATTTTCGTTCGAGGGCTTGCATTCTCCCATTATTCCCATGCTGGGGTCCTCGAGGTCTTCGATGCTTAACTTATTTGCACACCTTGGTGACACCGTGAGTGTTCGCATCAGCTGGACCTGGCGACCGTCGTCCATGATGTGTATGACCGTTCTCCCTTGGTTCGAACCGCAAATGGACCGAGGATGATCTGGACATCTATTTCAGCCTTTTAAATCCCTCAACGGACGCTGCAATCAGCAATGAAGCATTATGTGACCGCCGAAATGCCCCCCGTTGGACCCCCCCTCCCAAGGGCGGCAGTTTTTTCTCCTAAATATCACCGGGAGTTTTTTTCACTGTCTGCTCTTTTTCAACTTTGTTCCACTATGTTGGCCTCGCCAACATATCGAGATACTATTTTTTTGATACCACAACTCGCATGTACAAATAGGGAATTCAAAGGTGACTCACCTACATCTCCCTCAAATATACTGATACTGAATGTGACCATACATTAATTCACTGTTGCCTTCCGCTTGTCTCTTCGAAAAAGGCTAGTGCCGTTAGCACCTATTATGCTTTTGACCTCGCAGATTTAAGTTTAATTGAAGCATTGTTTTTCCGAAATAATTTTGAACAACGCAAAGGCGATAAAATAAACAGAATTTAATGATATCATAAAAGTTCACGACCTCTAGTCAACTGCACAAGGTCATCGCCTATTTATAATTCAAGATAGACTAGATATCCGCGTTTATTAGGCCTGTAGGTTCACATGTTTGCAGGCTGTACGGGCATCTAAAATTGCATAAGCCAGGAGTACCATAACGACCAAATTTATCAACGCGGAATTCACCTCAACAAAGATTCGCCCAGTTGTTAGTCTAACAAATCTAACCAATCAGACGCAACCTAGCTGCTTACATTACAAAAGACACCTTCTCATTCATAGATCAGATAAAGAATGCAAATTTACTTAATAAGCACATGATCCCACTGGACATTTAGAGCCTGTTCACAAACGTATCATTGGATGAAACCATTGTCATAATTGTTGAGCATGCGGCCGAAACATACCTGGAACCAGTATAACATCGGACACTTCTGAAAAATGTGCAGTTCCTGTTAAGCGGACAGTTTTATTGACAGTTGAAAGGTAAAGTTATGGGTAGTCCATTAGTTTCAGTCCTAGCGGACGTCTTCGTGTCAAACCTCGAGTAAAGATTAGGCAAAAACTTACAACAAAGCACATTCTATAGACGATGTGTGGATGAAATTTTTGCCATATTCAACAGTCCAAATGATGAAGAATTATTACCGGAAGTCATGGACAGGCACACATAAAGATCAAATTAACGATCGAGCACGAGAATCATAACACATTGTCTTTTTTAGACATTCGTGTACGTAGGCGGGCAGATGGTTCCATTCAGAAGTACATATAAAAAAACCACTTGGAAAGGTCAATTCAAACATTTCCTCAGATTCTTATCAATTCAGAGAAAACGAAATTTGGTTTCATGACTGTTTACTAGAGACACTTTAATTTGTTCATCAGATACGATCGATGATGAAATCAGTTTCCTGAAAATGTCTTCGTATCCGGAAAATTTCATTGATAAGTATCGTCCATGCCAACAAAGCCGGGGAGCATCTATCTTCCTTTCAAAGGTGAAAATATGTCAAATGTGACACAGCGAAGACTTCAGTGCACGATTGGACGAACGTCAGCTTCCTCTAATTTGTTGTTTATAAGCACCACCGCGGCTATTCTATATATGCTGCCCTAAGACATTCTGCCTATGCATGCCACATCAAATTGTATTTATGAGTTGACATGTAGTTGCGAATTCAAATACATTGGACGCACGCAAAGGCAGTTGGCAACTTGGTCAGGTTAACATATGCCAAAATGGCTGATAAGGGCGAAAATAAGATACCCAGGAGTTCAATTATAAACCACCTAGTGGACACTCACCATATCGTGGACCCAATGGCTGTATTTACGGTCGTAGTAGTCCGGCTGAAAAAACCGGCTGATGAGAGTTTCGAAGGTTGGTTTTTCTCGAGAGAAGTAGCTTAGCCTCTTCCTTGTTGTCCAAGACAATTTTGATAGGCCGTGGTCTCACATTTTAGGGCTGTTCAATATCCTTTTTCCGAGCCTGAAGGCAGCGCGAACGGTTATCGTCTCTCCTTAATGAAGTATCTTGAATTATTAATACGCAATTAGAGTATGGAATTGAATAGAGGTCATGAAGTTTTATGACGTCACTAAATTCTGCTTATTTCTTCACCTTTGCCTTGTTCAAATTAGCTTGATTAACGACTTTTTTGATTAATTGAACTGGCAGCACCTCTCCTTCGTGAACGACACAGTAAGTCTTTATGACTTCATGCCAGTCGTTTCAAGCAACATCCTGGAATTCGTGTCTGCGAAAATGGCTAAACCCTACGTTTCAGAATCCACTGAAATCATCTGCTCTCTAACTGCGACTATTTTGACCTCGATACCACCTTACAGTTACCGCCTCAGACGTTGCCACTGGAACCTTACGTGCTTAATTAATTTCTGCGTCTTTATGCATTTCTACTCGTCTGAAAAAATTCTTAGAAATCGTGTTTCGATAATTTTTTTCAATGAAGTCTAACGAACTTCAGAAATGTGTGCAATTAAAAGCTTAGGAAACCAAGTCGTCAAAGTTGTGCAAGGTCAAAGTTATCCAGATTTATCGAGACCTTTAAAACGGCTTAGTCGTTGAATCATATCCTTTATAAGTTTTATAAAATTATTTTGGTTAACGATAACACAGTAGAAGCAACCCCCCTGATTGAAATACCAATCAAACTTGATAATTGGCAGACAGCCAAAATTTTGACGATGATAGCCCGCAAAGCAGTGGCATTGAATGTAAAAGTTCGGGACGGGGAAGGGTCAACACAGGTGCACGCTATAGTCGTGCTCTCTTCAGTGTTATAAATCAGGTTTTTCAAATCAGATAAAGATGTGTCAATGAACGGTTGCTCACTGTCGACGGGGGAATTTGTTGATAACAAACTGCAGTGCCAGTAATATTGCCCTCAGCATGGAACCTGGAACAGCCTCGAACAGCTTTCAGAGTCCGCGAATGTTATCAGAATGGAAGAGAGATTCCCCCGAGTTGGCACCCAAAATTCGTGACAGGTGTCTTTAATGTAAAAACCAGTGACAGATCTCTTAAGCAAAGGATGGCTTTGCTTAATTTTGATACTTCTGGGTTGCCTATTCCATATTGCTATAGCGTTTACTGAAAAAAACTGGTTGTATCTAACTGTGCGTGCCAGAGAATGAAATAAAAAGACATCTCGATGACTGGTGCACCAAGAGTGGTTGATCTGCCTCAGCGTAGTAAGGGGGATAAAGGTAGAACTTTTAAAGATTTAAACAGTAAAAATAGTCCCTTCCGTAATCTACAAAGCCAAAACGGGCCGAGGTTTGTAAGTGCACAAAAGTTTTGGTAGGAAAGGTTTCGGGTTTCTGAATAGAAAACTCTTTTAGTAAAGAAATTCTTGAACGGTTCTATCTTATTCCGCTCATTAACGTGCTGAAGGCTAAATAGAAGTAAGCAGTATACCAGAAAAGGTCTGACATACATTCTATAAAGTCTGGTATTTGTGCCAAGAAACGGAAAGGCGTCTTGTGAAACACAATTGAGCGAAGGTCTGAAGATCTTTTTTATGTGCTGAAGCTCGATGCTACGATCAGCTGGTTTATATTTGATAGGCAAATTTTTAATCGACAGCGTACATAAAGCGCCTACCATACTGAAAACAGTCGGGAAGATCGTTAAGAAAAAGGCAAAAAAGGAGTGAACCAAGCACGCTAACCTGAATAACTCCACTCCTCCCATGTGTGGGGTTGGAGATAATATTAGAAATCTTAACTCGTTGTGTGCGTGCATCTAAATAGGAGGATATTAAGTTCACAAGCTTGTTACCTATGCCAATGAAGGCAAGTTTCAGCAGGATGATATCATGGTCGACATGATCAAAAGCCTTAATGAAATCGAAATAAACGGTTAAAAGTGCAAAACCACCGTCTCTAGATTCAGTATCAGTATCAGTATATTTGAGGGAGATGTAGGTGAGTCATCTTTGAATTCCCTTTTTGAACATGCGAGTTGTTGTATCAAAAAAATAGTATCTCGATATGTTGGCGAGGCCAACATAGTGGAACATAGTTGAAAAAGAGCAGACAGTGAAAAAAAAAACCCCCGGTGATATTAAGGAGAAAAAACTGTCTCCCATGGGGGGGTCCAACGAAGGGCATTTTGGAGGTCATATGAACCAGCCAGATTCTCCCTTGCTGATTGCAGAAACCGTTGAGGGATTTCAAAGGCGGAAATATATGTCCAGATCATCCTCGGTCCATTGCGGTTCGAACCAAGGGAGAACGTTCATACACATCATGTACGACGGTCGCCAGGTCCAGCTGATGCGAACACTCAAGGTGTCACCAAGGTGTGCATATAAGTTAAGAAGCGATGAGGACCCCAGCATGGGAATAATGGGAGAATGCAAGCCCTCGAACGAAAATACCAAACAAGGGAATGTTACTCAAATATAACTAGTAGTATCATAAATACCTTACTTTCTGACGTCACACTTGCAGCTTTCCGTTAGTGTTGTAGCTCACACCAATTATATCGATCTAACTTTCGCTTAAAAACCTCCAAGGAGTCCGACATAACAACATCCAGAGGAAGACTATTCCAAGTTTTAACTACTCTTTTGGAGAAGAAGTACTTTCGAGCGTCTAGCCTTGCTCCAGTCACACGTAATTTAAGAGGATGACCTCTCAAGTTAGTTGTTTTTGCTAACTCGAAGAAATCCCCTGGCTCGAGACAACAGTCCTGGACGCGCAGTATGCGGAATGTTAGTATCAGGTCCCCCCGAAGCTGTCTATAGTGCAAGGGAAAGAGATTGAGACTCGACAGCCGTGTTTCATAAGGCTGTGAGCCATGTCCAAGGACAAGTTTGCTGCTCGCCTTTGGACCTTTTCGAGGATGTTGATGTCCTTCGCCGCCCAGGGTCTCCAAGCTTGGATAGCGGACTCCAACTGTGGCCGCACGAATGTTCCGAAAACTTTAGCGAAGCAGTCGGTAGTTAAGGCTGCAGAAGCTCGTTTAACGAGGTACAGAATCGACATGGCTGACTTTGCTACCTTTGCGCAATGTAGAGAGGGTTTGTGTGAGTGCGTGATCAAGACTCCAAGGTCCTTTTGGACATCCACTTCTTTCAATGGAATGCCATTCAGACTGTAAAACGTACGGTTCGAAGGATTGCTTTTCCCGACTCGAATGATGTTGCTCTTGCTCTCATTAAACGGCAAGAGCCAGTCATTGGACCATTTCTGGAGTCGATTTAAGTTTGCCTGCATGTTCTCTTCATCAGCCGCAGTTTGAATGATACGCCAAAGTTTGAGATCATCGGCAAACATGGCAATATCGCAGTCCAGTTCGTTGGCACAATCGTTACTGTAGACAATGAACATAATAGGGCCAAGAACAGAGCCTTGGGGAACACCACTCTCAACCTCAACTTTAGTCGACTGTTTGTCGCTGATATGGACAGTTTGTGTGCGGCCAGTTAAGAAGTTTTCTATCCATGTCAGAAGTCTGCCTCTTACGCCTATGCGGTTGAGTTTATAAAGAAGGCGGTGGTGCGGCACGCTATCAAAAGCCTTTTTGAATTCTATATAGACTGCGTGCACCGTATTGCCACTATCGACCGCTTCAGTCCAACGTTGTAAACAGTAGAGCAAATTTGTGACGCAGGATCTACCTCTACGGAAACCATGCTAGGCTTCGGATAGCAGATTGTTATGTTCGAAGAACTGCATTAGTTGTTGCTTAATTATTTTTTCCATGATTTTGCAGCAAACTGAAGTTAGGCTGACCGGTCGATAATTGTTTGCAGAGACCCGGCTTCCACCCTTATAAAGCGGCGTAATCCATGCAAATTTCCAGTCGGCTGGTAGACTTCCAGTCTGGAAGGATGTTTGGAAAAGCGTAGAAAGTGGTTTTGCCAACTCTCTCGCGAGCTCTTTCAACAGCTTGGCAGGTACTTCATCGGGACCCGGAGACTTAGATTCCTTTAACCCCAAAAGTTCCTTGAGGACAGTAGTTTCGGTGAAATTAACAGTCTCGACTATTCTATCCACTTCGAAGCCGTCGGTAGGGTGATTGTATCTCGTTTCCTTTGTGAAAACCGACTGGAAAAATTCGGAAAGATGATCAGCCTTCGCACCGTCTTCAGTGAGGTCTATGCCCTCGGCGGTCCTCAGCAGGGGTATTGGATCCTTGTTCCGTGTATTCTGCCTGAGTTAACCGTAAAACAGTTTCGGGTAAACGGTGGCCCGGTTCCGCAGGTCCACTTCGAAAGCTTGTCTTGTTCTAAAAATAAGGCCCTTGACCCGATTTCTCTGCATTTTGTACGCATTTAGAGATGCAGGATTTCCGTCCGTAAGAGATTTTTTCCACAATCTCCGCTTTTTGTTAACTTCGATTTTTAAGGCCTGCGTAAGCCATCGCGGTCTGTTGGTTAACCTTTTTCTCAAAATCGGACAGTGATTTTCGATGAGCCTGTGCAGTATGTCCCGGAACGTTTCTCAGTCCTTGGTTATGTTTCCAAAGAATAAAGGTTCCCACTGAGTGCGCATGATTTCGGCCCTCATTCCACCGAAATCGCCTTGCCATATATTCCTTCTGATTGTTGTGGGTCTTGTTGGTATAGAAAAAATTGAGTACTCCTATCGCAGTACCACGTGGTCAATTTTGCCTAGCGGCGGTAGACATGACACTTCGTCGATGGTGTCGTGCGACTTCGTGAGAACTAGGTCCATGCAATATGCCTGTTGTCCTTCGCACACCCTGGTTGGAAAAGTGACGTGCTGTGTGAGACGAAGCTTTAGCGTCGTGCTCAGAAAACAACCGTCAAAGGGTAGATCAGAACTATGTGCGCAGGTCGAACTCCAGTCAATTTGAGGCGCATTGAAGTCACCCATGATCAGAATATCCAACCGTGTAGCAATCTTTTCAAGCTTCTCTAGCAGGTATGCGTCGGCTACGGGGTCTCTTCTCGGTGGGCGGTAGAATGTCAGGACATCTAGACTTGATGTACCTGGCACTTTTACGGATAGCCATATCGCCTCGGAAGAAGACGCGAGTTTATAAGTTTTGTCTAAAACTGTAAGTTCGCTTTTACGTATGTGAGTACGCCACCTTCTTGACGCTCTTTCCTGTCTTTTTTGTAGCATATGATATTTCCAAAATTCCATGGAAGAGAGCGAACTACCGCAGGAATGAAAAACTGCCCTTATTCCATGATCCACAAAGGAGGGTCCAAGCTTGAGTCAGAAAATTACCTTTCCATTATTTTAACCTGCATTTTAGGCAAAGTCAGGGGAAAACTTATTAAGAGACGTATAATGAAGAACCTAGAGAAGAAGAACATATAATGTGCTGCCCAGCATGACTTGCTCCCTGGTCACTCATGTCTTACGAGTGGTCTTTACTCGCAGGAAAATTGACAAAATCCATAGACCAAGGCCGTTCATTTGATGTAAGTTTCTTTGACTTCAAGAAGGCGTTTGAAATTGTACCTCATCGGTGACTGTTAAATAAAATTTGGCAATGCTGTTTCTATGGTAACGTTTTTAAATGAAAAAACGTTTCCTATCATACAGACTGCATAAAGTACTTGGTGGCACCACTGAATCCGAGTGGGAAACAGTAGAAAGTTGTGTTCTTCAGGGTTCAGTGTTAGGTCCTCTTCTGTTGCTCATTTATATGAACGAATGCACTGATAATCTTGATTGTGATGCCATCATGTTTACAGATGATATCAAAATCTTGAAAACCATTAGCTCTGTTGACGATGCACCAAAACTACAAGAAAACCTTGACAAATTGTTTATCTGGTCCAGCAAGTGTCTTCTAACGTTTAATATGCCCAAATGTGTAGTCTACCGCTTGGAATCTGGGAGAAAACGTTTCCCCAAACACCCGTGCGACCTGAATGGAATTCCACTAAAGGAAGAAGATAACTTCCAACCTAATGTCCTCTGAACACTCTAAACGAGCCGTCCAAAAGACGATGAGCATCATGCACTGGATCAGGCGCACTTTCATCGTCTTTCCTCCTGAACTATTTTCACGGATCTTCAGTACTTTTTTTAGATCACATTTGGAGTACCGAATGCCAGTATGGATGCGCTGGAAGAAGAAAAACAGTGATTCCATCGAGCAGGTGCAAAGACGGTCGACAAAATTGGTTGATGGTCTTAGGACCCTGTCATATCCAGAAAGACTTATAAAGATTAGCATGTTTCCCTTATCCTATAGACAAATGAGATGTGACCTGCTATGGACATACCAAATTATCCCCAGACATGCCTGTTTGCATAAAGCCGAATATTTCTTTGAGTTTACAAACATAACTGACCTGCGCAGGCATCCATATAAGGTCAAACACGAATGTTTGCGCGTAGATCAACGAAAATTTTCCTTCAGTCAGTGAGTGGTTCGACCATAGAAATATCTTTTAAGCAAAATAATGACGTCAAAAACTGTGGATATGTTCAAACGACAGTAAGACTGCTTAAATTTTGATAATCAACAACTCTCCCTGCAGGATACTCTTCAACGGACCATTAACTTTACTTCATAATTTCAATTTATGTGCATTGTACCACAACACGTTTGATGTAAAATGTTTAACTGTATTGTATGTTGTCCGTACATAAATGCATTTATAATTTCGATTGTACATAAATATGGTCAAAAAGGGCTATGCCCGTAACCCTCAAAATATTCAATAAAAGATCAACGAAATACAGCTGGCAGGTGTCAAAAGACCTTGTTTGAAGGAAACGATGTGGATCTGCATGAAGTAGATTGTTTTCTGTTATTTGACGCATCAGCTTGTCTTTGATCAACGTCTCCAAGATCTGCGAGGGTGTGGGAAGTGTATTTATTGGCCTTAAAGTTGTACAATGACGTAGATCGGCCGTACTTGGGTACAGGCAGAATTAGCGATTCTTTCCATGAAATAGGGAAGGTTTCATTTACAAGAGCAAGATTAAATATCTTACACAGAATGGACGGAAATATATCATTTGCATAAACATTTAGTTAGCTGACCGGGATGCCATGTGGCCCAGGACTGTAAGATTTACGAAAACGTCGAATGACTACGGTCACATCCCAGTGGTTAAAAGTTATGTTTTCGAGGACGGGATAGGTCCAAACCCAGATGGTCAGAAAGGTAGTGACCAAATGTTCACCAAAAGTTCTGGACAAGAAATCATTGAAGCTATCAGCCGTCAACTTAGCGTCAGCTATGGGGTTTCCCTAAGGTGTCTCGAAGTATGGGGTGCTGCGTTTTTGTCTGCGCTTTTTCTGTGCGTGAAAAGAGTTGTGCAACATTAAACGAAGGGTTTTCGGCAAAGTTGACCTTATCGGCTAGTTGCTTTACTTCAGACAGACTCTTAGCCTATTCAAGGATTAGTTGAATCAAAGGCATGGAGGAAGTGTGTGTGCAGTCCATAAAGAGTTGTAAATACAAATAATTATCAACAAGTAAGTTAATATTTTTGACAAGAAACGAATAAATCTGTTTAAAATGCGAGAATTCACATATCTTCGAATTCGAACCAACCGCCTTCGACCTTCACTTTGATCTACAGCTCTACAGCAATTAACGAAAGAGCACACATAACGGGAACCTGATTCCTGTTATGAGAAACGATAACGGTTTCGTGATATCGTAAATTAAAAACAGAGCTGAAAACTTCTTCAGTACTTTCCCTCGGTTTTCACCAGAGAAGCTAATTTCATTCCATTTAGTTACGAGACTATGGGAGCGCCAATTATTCAGGATATGCTCTTTCGAGAAGAGGCGGGCATTGAGGCACTAAAAGTCTGAAGGCATGTAAATCGAGCATCCCCGATGAGATTCAAGCAAGGCTGCTCCTCCAACTTGCCCAAGAGCTGGTAAAACCGCTATGCTTTCAGTGCGAGAAATCGTTCGATACCGGAATTCTTCCGACCGAGTGGAAAACAGTCCACATCACATCGCCTCACAAAAGCGGTAGTCGTGCGCTAACTACAAACTGCAGGCCTGTCAGCCTAACCTCAATCTGTTGCAAGGTTATTGAGAAGGTCGACAAGAAGTGATAATTGATTTATTTAGCAACCCCTAACCTCTTATCCAATGCACAATACGGTTTTTCATAGGGAAAGATCATGCCTTATGAACTTACTTTATACGATGCAAGGCTGGACAAAAGCATTCGATGCAAAAGACACCGTGCATGTGGCTTACATTGATTTCCAGAAGACCTTTGATAGTGTTCCGCACCAGTGCCTCCTTTACATTTAAAGAATTTATATTTGGCTAGCAGCGGCAAGGTACTGTCTAAGCAAACATTTATAACGAAATAAAGTTATGACAATGTGTGCAGATAAAATGTACAAATACATAACTTGTCCTGCTATGTCAACAGTTAGCGATGTTTTAAAATTAATGGTGAACTAGAAAAAATAGGCAGTGAAAACAAAACTCCTACCATAAAAATGGAGGCAGAGTTCAATAAGCCTTCATTTTTTTAATAGAAGGTAGGAGAAAAATACTGCTTAGGAAAAAAATGGTCAGGTGGTAGAGTGAGGGGTAATACGGTAGTAGCATTTTAGAAAGAGATAATGAAACGTCGAGGTGATTCGTTCTTGATCACTTAGGCGTTTGAAACAAAATCTCACGAAAATGCGTCAATGAACTTAAGTCCTCAGCATCTTAGGATCCAGAATTGAATTCTGATGATGGTAAGTATCCAAAAAACGGTAGCATTTTAGACTGTGGACCACCGAATGTGTACGTCCGAATGACGTCATCGTTTTGGATGACTGGTGATATAAGGAGACATCATAGTTCATGGGCGACCCGAGGTAGTGAAAAATATAGTTTCAAGAGGGTCACGTAAATTCCCGATGGTCCTTTCTCCGAGTCATGGGGAAAGCTACTGGGAAAAGATGAGGGAAAATAAAAAGGTTAATAGAATCAGTGTTAAGATAAATGTGCAGTCTTCGCTTGAATGCAGATAGACTAGTTAACGACCTTATTTCAATTGGCAAGTTATTCCAAAGAACACTATACCTAGAAGCAAAGAAGAGAGAGCGTTTGCACGTGGAAGATGCAGGGGGAGGTATAAATTAGTGCAGAATTTCTTAGGTTATAAGGAAGACTAACGGGGGTAATGACAGAAAGCTTGAGGAGAGTTGAACTATTATTGATTCGGAAAAGGAGACAAAAGCCTGCTTCAAGTCTCCTGACCCAAAGAAATTTTAGCTTCATTAGCTGGCATCTTGTTGAGTAGGATGTAGTTGAAAGAGTCGGAAATAGGAGTTTTTTTGTGAAATGTCTTTGGACATATTCAATTTTTGAACGGCTAGATTCATTCATTAAACCGAAGAAAGGACAGCAAAATTCAAGAATGGGAAGTACAAACATACGATAAAGTCTTAATTTAATTTCAGGAAGGTAGAAATTATAAGAAATAAAGCCGCAAATCTGAGCAGCCTTGGTCGTAATTCTATCGGCATGAGGCGAAAGATCTAATTTATTGGTGTAGCTTAAGCCCAAGTCCTTGATGGAGCAACATTCAATCATAGGGAAACCTTCAAAGATAAGAGGTTGCGGTAAAGATAAGAGGTTGCGGGTATTAGGAATTTTGGGTATTTTTGGAGGCAAACGTCTTACGTGGATCGAGTATTTTCTCGCTGGTCGTTCCCACGTGGTCTGTGTAGGTGGAGCACGAGCAAGGCGCACAGTCATTGAGAGTGGAGGCTTACAAGCTTTAGTGCTAAGACCGATCCTATTTTCTCTTGCGCATAAGTGATTGTGTACAGGAAATGGACTGTACCTTTGCGATGTTGTCGGACGATATACAAATCTGGGAAGTCATCCACAATGCTGCATTTGGACACAATGCCCAAGGCAGTCTTTGTCGATTGGACAAGTTGTCCCACAAATGGCTCTTGTCCATCAACTCAAACAAATTCGCACTGCTACGTTTTAGAAATCAAAATCAGGTCATTAATATGCGACCCTACTATTTGAATGGTATGCGAATTCAAAGAAGCAAAAACACAGAAGGAGCTCGGCGTTTGGATGACAAACAACCTAAAGCCTTCTACGCAATGTTCAAGGTGGTTAAATCCTCCAATTCAATTATGTTCGCTATCAAGCGGGTATTTAAAGTTTTCGATGAAGAATGCGTTTCTAAAGTCTTTGGTACGTTTGTTGGGCCACACCTTAAAAACGCGATCCAAGTCTGGTGACCGTGGATCAAGCAGGACTACAACCTGCTAGAAAGGGTGCAGTGGCCAGCCAAAAAATTATTTGGAGTTCGTGGTGAACTGCCATATGAGATCCGCCTAAAGAATCTACAGCTCAATCCTCTGAGTTATAGACAGTTGCGCGGAAACATGATACAAACCTTCCGTTACGTGTGTGGCGTGGATTGCGCCCTCCTGTGTGATGACGTTTTCCAACTTGACACAACGACTTATCTCCGAGGTCATCCATTCAAACTACGTGTGCCGCAAAAAAGTTTGGACTTAAGTTAATATTTTTTTCTCCAACCGTGTCGTGGAACCGTGGAATAACCTTCCTGAAACGATTTCGAATATCATAGTCTGTGGAGGCATTCAAAATTGGCTTGACATACATATGGTGCAGCACCATGAAGACTATGCGACAACTTGCCCTTAAAAATACCACTGTACCAGGTTACTCTGCCTATATTCACTTTACTGTAATTTCTTTACATTGTTTATAATTCTTGCGATTTTTATGTAGCAAATAGTGAGTTCGAAAGCGTAAGCCTATTTCCCTCAAGTAAACTGAACTGAATTGAACGGTTCGCGAAAAGAGTTTCGCAACATTTAACAAAGGTGTTTCGGCAAAGTTGACCTCATTGGCTAGTTTATCTTCTTCAGACAGCTTCTTAGACTGTTCAAAGATTAGTTGGCTCAAGGGCAGGACGCAAGTGTCGTTTTTAGACGAAAACGACGTAAGAGTACCCAGTCTACGGCGGAAAGATAAAGGGACGTAGACGTCCTCCTTGAAATTAATTATTTTCTTGCTTGTAGCAAAACGAGAAATGAGTGGATCGAGAACTTGGTTAAGTGAATCAGTACATACGGTCCCATCAAAACATAGAAAAAAATCTGTCTGATCGTAGGAAGCAAGTTTTTCAGTAATTCCCCCATATTTGCTGATCGGAAATCACAGAAAAAAATATTTTATCTAGGAAAACGCTTCCTCAGCCTTGAGTTTTTGTGAAAAAAAACTATGGCATGGTCAGAACAACCAAGTTGGTCTTAAGGTGACATTGACAATGGCTGACAACCTCTACAGAAAATAAGATCAAGTATGATTGATCCTCTGGTGGGAAAATCAACTACCTGGACCCACATGCCGATATCTATTGCCTTAAGTAAGTCTTTGAACTTTGCAGAACCGGAAGGTAAAAACCACTGAACTTCAGGAAGAATAAGTTCAACTGCAATCAAGCATTTCTTCAGAGTTAAGTTAGCTGTTACGTGAAATGCCTGTTAGAGACAGAGATCGTAATCCTCGCTGGCGTTGGGTGGGCGATAGACACAACCAACGAGTAAAGAGTAGTTATCCTGTAGAAAAACTCGGAGCCAACAACTCTCTTCTACCGTGGTATATCATCGATTTTCCAACGGCAGAAATGTAAGTGGTTGGTTAACATATATACAGCTTCCTCCGCCACGACCCTCGTGTATATCATTCCGAATGTAAGCGTAGCCTATAATAGAGAGTTCGGAGTCGGATACACAGGGTGTTGCCCATGTGTCTGTAACTATTACAATGTCTGGGCGGTGGACGAAAACCAGAGTCTGCATCAGAGTCATCTTATTAAGCAGAGATCTGGAATTTATAATGAATAGTTTAAGGGGCACATTTTTGGTTTCTGAAACGGGACAGTTAGGCTGTCAGAGAGACTGCCTTCAGCCAAAGGAATGCTCTTTTCACTTAAACTATTTGTCCATCCGTTATGTTTATATGTGCCTCACCATTGCTTCCTCGTCTTTTCAGTGGAGTTGCCTCGTTTGGCCGCCCAATGGCTTTGTTTTCATATACATGCTTACCAACAATTGTTCAGAAGTGGGTCTAGTAAGTTTTTTGACGAAGTATACTTCAGTCGATTACTTGGTTTCGTTGATATAATTCATTGCGCATCCCCACGGGAATCTAACGTTACAGAGACAGGCTTAGCTGCAATTACAGGGTTTTAATGTCCTCTTCCATGGATGGTTCCCTAGTCCGTTCCGCCGCTTTCATGTCAAGTACCAACCATAAATCGATATATTTTAAGTCACATAATCGCACCTCTAAACGCAAATGATGACCTAACGCCGAAAGATTTATCCGCAATTAAAGGTGCTGACAGCGAGGACACGTTGGGGGTTTAGTCTGATACATCCCCAACCGCTTCCTGTCGCCTGTCAGCGTTTTTTCTGCGTTAGTTTCATCTTTAGAATTTTAGAATTTATATTTGGTTAGCACCGGTAAGGCACTGTCTATCAGATTGCCTACAGCAGCATCGCATGCTGTCTGCCTTCTTGCACGTACGGATCCTTTATCGGTTACACTGTTTTGGGTTAATTATTGGCCCCATAATTGTGTTCCTTCAGTCGCCTAACTGCACACCTGCATGAATACGATAATATTTCGGCAATATATTTATCCGCAATTGAAATTTGCAAAATACTACCATGGCGTGCGTTTACTTTGCGATGTCGCCAACCGCTTCCTGGCATACGTCATTGGGCACTAAGTGATGGCAATTCATCCAAATCTGTTGCTCTTATCTTCCATGTCCGGTCATCGGCTAAGCGTCTGAATGTAACTCCGCCCTTACTCGACTGTAACGAAAAATTTGTTACAGACGATTTTGGGCAAAGCAGAGTTGTTAAATTCGTTTTTGCCAACCACTTTACCACTGAAACTAGCCCCACTCCCACAATTCCTCTGCTTTCAAATTCGCTTCTAACAACCATTAATTTCTCGCCTTCATGTATTCAAAAAGGAAATAGCTCACCTAAAAATTCACATTCGGTTGGAACTGATAACATTCCAAACTCTCTTATTAAACAGTTAAGGGATTTTCCACCTTTACTAAGCAAGTTATTCTCAGTATTTCTCGAAAATGGGTTCTTCCCCGATTACTGGAAAACTTCTATTATAATACCAGTTTTTAAATCTGGTTCCCACTCGGACATTCATAACTGTTGCGGTGTTCATAAAACACCCTCTCTTGCTAAATTCTTCGAAAACCTAATTGCATAACAAATCACGGATTTTTGCATAAGCAATCAAATTATCAAATTTTCCCAACATGGCTTCTTACCGGACCGCTGTTGTGAAACCTGCCACATGTCTTTTCTAAATCTACTTACTTCTCTTCGTCATGAGCATCTCTCTGTGGTTGTTATCTATTTTGATCTTAGTAAGGCATTCGATAAAGTGCCTCATAAACGACTTCTAGCTAAACTAGAAGCTATAGGATTTCGTAGTCCCCTTACTGACTTTATTAGATCATACCTAAATGATCGAAAGCAAAAAGTTTTAGTAGGGTCCTCATTCTCAATTGCTACCCCGATTGTTAGTGGTGTCCTTCAAGGTACCGTATTAGGTCCTTTGTTGTTCTTACTGTATATAAAATGATATTTCATCGATAGTTAAACATTCTCAATCTTTTTATTTATGCTGATGACCTTAAATGCGTGTATTCCTTCTCTAACTCTACGACCGAACGGTGCCTAGAACAAATTCATTCAGACTTAGACGCTCTTTCGGCCTGGAGCTCCACATGGCTAATGGAGTTCTCACCTACTAAGTGTCGCTACATGAGTTTTGGGCCTGTAAGGCTGCCGCAACCTCTTATCTTTGAAGGTTGCCCTATGATTGAATGTTCCTCCATCAAGGACTTGGCCTTAAGCTACACCAATAAATTAGATCTTTCGCCTCCTGCCGATAGAATTACGGCCAAAGCTGCTCAGATTTGCGGCTTTATTTCTTATAATTTCTACCTTCCGGTATGTTTTTACTTCCCATTCTTGAATTTTGCTGTCCTTTCTTCGGTTTGATTAACGAATCTAGCCGTTCAACAATTGAAAATGTCCAAAGACATTTCACAAAAAAACTCCTATTTCCGACTCTTTTCAACTACATCCTACTCAACAAGATGCCAGCTAATGAAGCTAAAATTTCTTTTGGGTCAGGAGACTTGAAGCAGGCTTTTTGTCTCCATTTTCGAATACTTAATAATAGTTCAACTCTCCTCAAAGCTTTCTGTCATTACCCCCGTTAGTCTTCCTTATAACCTAAGAAATTCTGCACTAATTATACCTCCCCTGCATCTTCCACGTGTAAACGCTCTCTTCTTTGCTTCTAGGTATAGTGTTCTTTGGAATAACTTGCCAATTAAAATTAAGGTCGTTAACTAGTCTATCTGCATTCAAGCGAAGACTGCACATTTATCTTAACACCGATTCTATTAATCCTTTTATTTTCCTCATCTTTTCCCAGTAGCTTTCCCCATGACTCGGAGAAAGGACCATCGGGAATTTACGTGACCCTCTTGAAACTATATTTTCGCTACCTCGAGACGCCCATGAACTATAATGTCTCCTTATATCACCAGTCATCCAAACGATGACGTCATTCGGACGTACAAATTCGGTGGTCCACAGTCTTAAATGCTGCGGTTTCGTTTGGATACGTACCCATCATCAGAATTCAATTCTGGATCCTTATGATGCTGAGGACTTAAGTTCATTGACGCATTTTTGTGAGATTCTCTGTTTCATACGCCTGAGTGATCAAGAACGAATCACCTCGACGTTTCATTATCTCATTTGCAACAAATGCATGTTAGGCTCACCGGTCGATAGTTTTTAGCGCTGGTTCTGGATCCACCCTTGTTTCATAGGCAGTATTTTTCTGCTGATCTTCAATCAGAAAAAGAGGCTGTATTGAAGGACTGACTGGAAAATGCACGATAGTGGTTTAGAGAGTTCGCTATCAAGCTCCTTCAGTACTTTTGCTGGTATTTGATCAGGACCAGGAGACTTGTCGTTAGTGAGAAGCTCCTTCTTCACTTCTTCTTCTGTGAATTCAAGGTCCTCAATGACTGTGTCATGTTACTACTTGTCATGAAAGTCTGTTTGGTTAAAATCTGCTTTAAATGTAATGACAGATGCGAAAAAATTCCTTGATGTCTAAATAAAGCGTTATGTTTTCACTTTCATCAATTAGCCTGCCATCGTGGCATCCTCTTCAACCGGCTATTGATGTAGCTAAAAATAACCCGTGGCTTAGTTATGCCGCTTCCCTGTCCATTATAAACCACAAATCGGTATACTTTCAAGTCACCATTATTTCACCCCAAACGTGAAATGCTGATAATACGGCGAAAGATGTATCGGCAATTGAAGGTGTTGACAGAGAAGACACGTCGCGAGCTTAGTTTGATACACCATTAAAGGCTTCCTGCTGCCCATCGTCATCGTTTTTGCGTTCGCCGCATCTTCCAGATTGCCTACAGTGGCATCACTTACTGTTTTTTGTTTAGCAGGGATGGTTCATTTAACGGTCACATTGTTTCCGTGCCAATAAATCACCCCATAATCGTGTTTTTTTAGTCACCTAACTGCGCCAATACACGCAAATGATGGAATATCGGTGAAAGATTTATCTGAAATTGCCGGTTGTTAAATAAGGGACATGTTCCTTAGGCAGATCGGTGAGCAACATACTAACATCATATACCCGATCGCATCCGACAAAATCAATGAGCCCGTGGCTCAATGGTAGAGCGTTCGACTCCATTACCAAAGGTCGCGGGTTTCGAATCCCAAGGCGTGCCACACTTGGGATTGGGTATGACTGGCTGATGACGGCTAATAAGCCAGAAATGTCCATTCCGGTCTCCCTTGTCTTTGTCGGTTCCACTTTAACATCATATGCTACATGCCGTTATGCGACCGCCTGCGAGGGCTCTAAGTCTGAGCTCCAGGGCACAACGGAACATGCATGTTCCTTAAGCAGATCGGTGAGCCCCACACTATCATCATATTCCCGATCACAACCGACAAAACAACGAGCCCGTGGCTCAAATGGTAGAGCATTCGACTCAAATACCAAAGGTCGCGGGTTCGAATCCCAGGTGTGCCACACTTGGGATTGGGTATGACTGGCTGATGACGGCTAATAAGCCAGAAATGGCCATTCCGGTCTCCCTTGTCTTTGTCGGTTCCACTTTAACAACATATGCTACATGTCGCTATGCGACCGCCTGCGAGGGCTCTAGTCTGAGCTCCAGGGCACAACGAAATATACATGTTCCTTAAGCAGATCAGTGAGCCCCACACTATCATATATATATATATATATATAGCACAAATATGTTGCTAATGGTGCAACAGGCAAGACGCAGACAGCTGTTTCACGGTCATTACCGATCATCAGTACGTCATATGCCTTGTGCAGTGAGGTACATAAACAAGTCAAACAAGTGCGTATCACTCACTGATGTGGTTAGGATCTCACTCGATCCCATTTGTCCGCCCGCCTGCCAGCTAGCTACCGGCAATAAACGAACGTTGTGTCATAGGACACATACCACATATATAGCACAAATATGTTGCTAATGGTGCAACAGGCAAGACGCAGACAGCTGTTTCACGGTCATTACCGATCATCAGTACGTCATATGCCTTGTGCAGTGAGGTACATAAACAAGTCAAACAAGTGCGTATCACTCACTGATGTGGTTAGGATCTCACTCGATCCCATTTGTCCGCCCGCCTCCAAGCTGGCTACTGGCAATAAACGAACGTTGCGTCATAGGACACATACCACATATATAGCACAAATATGTTGCTAATGGTGCAACAGGCAAGACGCAGACAGCTGTTTCACGGTCATTACCGATAATCAGTACGTCATATGCCTTGTGCAGTGAGGTACATAAACAAGTCAAACAAGTGCGTATCACTCACTGATGTGGTTAGGATCTCACTCGATCCCATTTGTCCGCCCGCCTGCCAGCTAGCTACCGGCAATAAACGAACGTTGTGTCATAGGACACATACCACATATATAGCACAAATATGTTGCTAATGGTTCAACAGGCAAGACGCAGACAGCTGTTTCACGGTTATTACCGATCATCAGTACGTCATATGCCTTGTGCAGTGAGGTACATAAACAAGTCAAACAAGTGCGTATCACTCACTGATGTGGTTAGGATCTCACTCGATCCCATTTGTCCGCCTGCCAGCTAGCTACCGGCAATAAACGAACGTTGTGTCATAGGACACATACCACATATATAGCACAAATATGTTGCTAATGGTGCAACAGGCAAGACGCAGACAGCTGTTTCACGGTCATTACCGATCATCAGTACGTCATATGCCTTGTGCAGTGAGGTACATAAATAAGTCAAACAAGTGCGTATCACTCACTGATGTGGTTAGGATCTCACTCGATCCCATTTGTCCGCCCGCCTGCCAGCTAGCTACCGGCAATAAACGAACGTTGTGTCATAGGACACATACCACATATATAGCACAAATATGTTGCTAATATAAATATATATTAGCTCAATTTTTTAACCATAATATTTTTGTACACCTTACTTTGGTGCTCGTTATCGTTATCGTCTTCAAATATACTATCATTTCAGAATTCCCGTATGCCTCATCCGTATTATCGCGCCATCGGCAAGGATGGAAGGGAATGTGCTTGGGTCCTTAAATGGACATAAATAAAAAGGGGAGTGGTTAGTGAGTAGCACCGAAATTCGACCGACTGAGCTCGTTTCGAGCTCCGTGCGTCGTGCTCGTTCCTAGCTCTTGCAGTCGAGTTCGGAACGAGATCGGGGAAGTGCCCAAACTCGAGGTCAGTCAGAGTTCGACCGGTCAAATTTTTTAGGTTCGTTCAGAACTGGGAGCGAGCTCATTTTGAATTTCATTGTTATAAGGCGTGGCGATTGCATTAGCTCAGAAAATTGTACGCATCTGACGTAAAATCTTTTAACCATGCTACAGACTCGTCTGATTTCCCATTTAAAGACTTCCATATTTCCTTACCAACATCTTTCCTCGTCATTGGTGAGTTGATCAGCTAATTCTCGAGATAAGTTTTGCTGTCAGACCTTCCGTCGCGCTTTAATTTATTGCTACAAATCTATATTTTTGCGATTTTTGCTTAGTTTGGTTTGCATTCATTGACCGTCCACTCCCGCTTATTCAGTTCCCTGAAATTCTCTACCAATGGGCTTGGGTAAGAATCCTTTACAGTCTCTTTGCGTTAATTTTCTCCTCTTTTTTCGTACTCAATATTCGTTATCCTCGCCTTCTTTTGGTTCGCTAAAACCATTATCGGCAGCCGCTTGGCTTTACCTCTCCTGTCGATATTCTCATGCGCCCTTTTTGGGTCCCATAGGCCTCATCCATACAAACCCCTACTACGACAGTGCCTGTATTGGAGGCGTCCTGATATACATATAAAGTTGGGCAGCCATAAAAGGCCGCCCTACCCTTTTATTAATTGTCTCATTTTCCTTCGCTCCTTTAGCCCGTATTCCGGCTGAAATAAACGTCAGAATACAGACACCGTAGGGTTGCTTTTATCTGTAGCATGAGCTGTGCCTGTGCATCGTATTCAAAGATGATTTTCAGCGGTCTTTGTCGAGGTTTTGAATAAGGTGCTGATGGAGCCTTCCGTTTTCTATGTGCCTTGAGAATGTGGATAGATTCGCCGTTCGTTAGCAACGTTTTTGCATACAAATTAAGGAGATCTAAGTCATATTTAACTCCCTCCTTTGGACTTATTGACGCTGACTCTGGGACCACTTTTATAACTACATTCGGTTTGCGGCTCAATTGGACGCCGTGTTTACACTCAGGTCTTTCAACTAAGCGAGTACTTGGCCCGATAGGTACACATAAATCGGGTATTAGGGCTGGCTGGAGCCAATATTTCGAACGGTTTGATCTTCTTAGACCTTTCGCCCTTTAGCTTTTCAAACTCGCCAACCTCTTCAACATCGCATTTTAGTGCAGCGTCCAGCAGTGATGCAGCGCTAGGTTGTAAAGCCAGCTCATTGTCGATGCTGCCTGAGCTAAGTGACGATGGTTTGGAGCACGGACTAGATGGGGCTCTCTTTCGAACGAGCGAAACGTCCTCTGGTTTACTGTGTTTGGCAGGCACAATATCTTGTATCTGAGTTTAGGTATGCTTGAAGAGGCAATTTATGCATAATAACTTTCCTTTACCGTAGGTTTTGGAAAGATAGGTGCTTTTTGAACAGGTGGATGAGAAATATAATTTTTTAAAATTATGTTTTCTCCTTGTTTTAAATTGGCTAGCTCCTGCTATATCCCAAAGAATTCCTGGAGGAAGCTAAAACACCCCATACAAGTTTCGTCTTTGTAAGCTACAGTAATTAAGCTTACTAGACGTTTTGCCCGTTTAGTGGTGGTAAACAATTAGCAGAATATCGATAGTTCCAAGTGTTCTCTGCTTCTGTCAGCAATCGGCGCTTCGTTTGAAATTGCTTTCGAATTCCAGCTCCTTTGAGTGTACGAAGTGTAAGTCTCTACCTTAGTGTAGAAGACACGTTGATTTGGAATAACTCTTGAGTGGATTGTCCAGGCTCTAAATTTGGGAAATATTTTCTTGAACTTAACGATTCTGTGGCTATCCAAATATTCCATCACTGAGGATTATTCCACGTCCAGGACATTTTCCCTACGAGAAATACAAGCTACAGCGTTCATTTGCTTCCAAATTCACGCCAGCGGTGTGCTGCTCTAATCTGCTTTCATCCGGGAGGGAGAAGTCGCGACAAAGACTGAGTCGTTGCATGCTTATTA